>JADDOH010011036.1:0-59009 GCA_016648135.1 Agrypnia vestita | reverse complement strand
GATCATCCTGGGAAATTGTTGTGGTGTTAGTTCGCATATTATCAAATATTAACGCGGGCATGACCCGAGGTAGGCACAGGGTAGGTACATCAGTCATTTTGTAAAATAGATATCCGGCTGACATTAATAGCGAGGCATGTTGACCACATCGATTCGCTTTGACTTTTATGTTGTTAACTTAATGATCTATCTTGAACCAGGATATAGTATTTTGTACATTTTTTTCGTACAAGTATTTGAATATTATGTGTGTGTATAGTATTATGTTTAGATGCTTAGAGATTTCGTCGATTGTAATAATTTGCATGGCAATGGTATGCTTCGCAAAGAATTATTTTTTTATTTAATAATTTTAATGATAGTAGTTTTTACCAGGTAAAATTGAATATTGTAATGCTCAAGCGTATTCTAATATATATGTTAATAATTCGGATAAATGTCATAAACACATAAAAATAATAATGCTTCATATTTTAATCAAAAATAGATATCGGATTACCAGCGGCGACAACTATATTTCAACTATACTAGGTTCATGGGGTTGACGAATTTCAACCACAGATGACATAGCAAAGTTATTTGTGGTATGAGTTGTATAAATAACACATATATACAACATCCATAATTTGATAGAAGTGGTGGTCAATCATGGGTGGAATTCGTGAACGTTACATTGTGTCGTGATCACATAATCCAGCCATTTGATAGGTCGTAAGCCCCATAAGCACTTTTCCATATAAATATCTTCGTCTCTGTCAGACATCTATACTATATATTTTGATTTATTAAGATCGCATTAATATACGTAATATTTATAATAATACTAATAAATAATAATAAAAATAAAATAAATAACAAAATAATAAAAATTACTTATTTTGTATTATATATTACTTACTTATTATTATTATTATTACTTACTTATTACTTTACTTATTACTTACTTATTATTATATATATTGTACCTATTACTTACTAATTATAACTAAATTGTCTATACATATATAATGATGAATATGTACATTTTATCATATGATTAATTCTCTGTAAATGTAAATTGTACTGATACTCCTCTCCTACACACGAGTCTATGTCACTCATGTAGAAGAGAAAAATCCATCATAAGTAACTAGCTCTATCTTGTAAAAAAAAATGTATTAGTAAAAAAAAATTAAAAAATATATATTTTTTAATTATTACTTCCAGAAACGCTTGTAATTGCCATAACCATATTTCGTACGGCGGTGTACATTTTAGTAGTGACACATAATAATAATAATAATAATAATAATATTGTATTATTTATATTGCGCCATATTTGTGAAAATTTCACCTCAAGGGCGCTTTACACACAAAAAACTCTTACATACTAAAATCATAGAATCACAAAATGAAAAAGAAAAGAGAAAGAAAAACAGTTCAAAACATAAAATAGTAAAAAAAAAAACAACGTTAAAAACAACAATATTAAAAAGGTTCTGGGAAAGATTTTGTAAACAAGTGCGTTTTAAGTCTTTTCTTAAATAAAGTCTCTGAATCCGTGTTCCTTATCAGGGAGGGCAAAGAGTTTCACGCTTTGGGGCCCGCCACCGCAAATGCCCGTTCGCTGAACCTAGTTTTCTGGAACTGACTTGCCGGTTCCACAATCCTTCCCACCGCTGAAGTAGACGCTGACCTAAGAGTTTGACGTCTCCCATTTATGTTGTCTGGAATACAGAGCTCCTGAAGATACAGAGGCGCCATGTTATGAGTTGCCTTGTACATCAACCAACACAGTTTGAACTCTACTCTTTCAGGAAAACGAAGCCAGTGCAATTCTCGCAGAAGGGATGTTATGTGCGAGAATTTTGACGTTCCATATATGATCCGTGCTCCAGCGTTTAGAACAGATTGTAGTCTATCGAGCTGAAACATCGGTAGGCCAGCGTAGATACCATTGCAGTAGTCCACACGTGATACAACACATGCATTAATGAGTAAACGGGCTGCCTCAGAGGGAAGATGTCTGCGAATACTTTTAATCTGTCTCAGTTGATAAAAACATGCACTGACAGTTTTGCTGATGTGTGTCTTCATGGAGAGATCTGAATCTATGTGTACACCCAACAACCTGACTGCAGATTTTGCATTCACAGACATTGATTCCTGGATTAGGTGTTGCCTTCTAGGTGTCGCCGCCCATAGGAGTTCTGTTTTTGATGGATTTAATGTGAGTCTATTTTGTGCCATCCACTTGCCTATTTCTTCGACGCATTTTGCAATTTTTATTTTTAACTTTTCTGTCTCATCCGGTTTGCAGAAAAAGTAAATTTGCGTATCGTCTGCATAGCAATGAGGCCATAATCCTGCAGATATAATAATTTTTTCTATGTCTCTTGTATATAAGATATACAAAAGTGGTCCAAGAACTGATCCCTGAGGCACCCCGATGTTTGCTGTAATAGTTGGTGATGTTGAGTCTTGAAAGCGCACCGATTGTGATCTGTTACTCAGATAAGATTTGAACCAATCGTGTGCTTTACCACCTATTCCATAGGTTTTCTGCAACCTCTCCAACAATATTTGATGGTCAACTGTATCAAATGCGGCGCTCATATCTAAGAGGGCGAGCAAGACCAGATTCCCTGAGTCAATGCATGATATAATGTCCGACAGGACTCGAAGCACCCCTGTTTCTGTAGAGTGGTGACATCTGTATGCAGATTGCATTTTTGGAAATAAGTTATTAAATGTTAAATACAAATTAAGACGACGTGATATAACCTTCTCCAGTATTTTAGAAAGTAGCGGCAAATTAGATACTGGACGATAATTGGTGAGGTCTTCGGGGTCCAGTTGAGGGTTCTTCAGTATTGGAGTTACGTGGGCCATTTTCATAGTATCCGGAACATTTGAGGACTCTAACGACTTATTCAATAACTCAACTAGGAATGGAACCATTTCTGATTGGCATTCCTTTAGTAGCCATGTTGGTATTGGATCCAACCCACATTGTTTATTTGGTAAACTTTTAATCAATTGGGATACTTCGGTGATTGATGTCAAATCGAGATAATGAAGCCGCGATGAAGTTTCTTCCTCAATTACAGGTTTTACAGCTGAGCTCGTCAAATCACGGATAGCAGACACTTTGTTGTAAAAACCATCAGCCAGGTTGGAGGCATTAGCGGTAGTCGATATTTCCGCCTTAGAGTCGCCTCGGACAGATTTGAGAGCCCTCCATAAGTTTTTCGGATTATGCCAATCTTCCCTAATTTTGGAGCACCAATATTTAGATTGTTTCATTTGCCTGATTGACCTATACCTATTCTGTGCTTCAAGCCAGGCTATTTTGTCGGCCTCCAAGTGAGTTACTTTAAATTTTCGCTCTCGGCGCCTCATTGTCCTCTTTCCTTCCCGACACTCTTCATCAAACCAGCACTCTGACCCGCGATTCCTTTTAACCTTCGTGGTAATTGGAACATGTTTATCAATAATGTCTCTTAATACTGTATTATAAATCTCTACAAGTTGATTGATATCCTTTTGGTGACGATCAGGATCATAACCAATAAGAGACGCTTTCACATTACGAAACTGATTGATGTCCAGTTTCCTCCAGGGCCTCGATGATATGGTTTTATATGTCGGAGTTGGTTTATTGAACTCAATATTGGCATGAACAAGACGGTGATCCGAAAGTCCAATATCAATCACTTCTGTATTTAAGGGTTTATCATTATCACGACTAATTATGACGTCTAGTATTCCTCCCGCATCATGGGTAGAATCTTTAACCCATTGCGTGCAATTGAAATCACTTAGTAGGCTATTAAAATGTTTACTATCCTTTTCAAATGGACGATCTAATCTAATATTCAAATCGCCTGTTATTATAACAGTCTCTGTGCGGACTGAAACCCATTCTAGTAAGGATTTGAATTCAGAGAAAAAACTTGCCGAAGTCGGTTTTGAGCCAGGCCTGTAGATCGTGACGATTGTTAAACCTTCGCCAGCAGAGGATATTCTGCATCCAAGACACTCGAAGGTCTTAAAAGGGAGTATTTTAATTTTAGATAACCGAAGATCCTGCTGCCCAATGACAGCAATACCTCCATGATTTGTCCACGTGAGCAAATCGGATCTATTCCCGGGTGGTTTTCTAGCCTCTTCAACAATTTTAAAACCTTTTTTGCTCAGTTGTTTAATTGGATTAGACTCATGATCATCATGCCAGGTTTCCGTCACCGCCAAAATTTGTATTTTTCTATCCGCAAAAAGATCACATATGTCGTCAGTTTTATTTCTAATGGAGCGAGCGTTCCATGTCGCCAGTGAAAGACTCTTCGATTTTAAATTGACGTGCCTTTGAACTTTTATTTTAATAGAATTTGATGAATACTTAGTGGGTTGGATTCGAGATGTGACTCGAGTACGGGCATCTAATGCTACAATTTTAGGTGGAGAAAGCGAATTATACGGACGAATCAAAGTGGGAGTTGAGGAAGTTATCCGATTGATCTTTCGACCACCGCGGCAACCTCTGTATCTTGCTTTAATTTTTTGAGGTTCAAGATTATAAAATTGTATTTTTTTTAATGTGAGGTCATCAATTGAAGCACTTTTTTGTTGTAAATTTATTAAAAAGTCACGATTGTATTCTATTCTGGGAGACAGTTCACTTTCACTTTTTTTGTTGTTGACCATTATTTCACTGTTGCACCCTCAAGTCCGGTCCCAGAGCCAACACGTGTTCCACATCTGCACTGCACTATTCGCTGGGATGCACGGAATTGCCACATAAGAAAGTAACAAATGACAAATTTAACAAACGTTTTTTTCACAATTTAACGATATTTAAGAATTAAATGCACTGTTTTGACTTATTTCCGAAAAGAACTTATTTTACGCACTCTTTAATGCCGATATTTTTAAGATTAAACTGTAAAAACCCAAAAATAATAAAATAAATTACGGAGCTAAACTGAAACGCGTCCGGCAGCTCCAAAGCGCCCAAACAACTATACATTATTAATTACAAATACCTACACTAACCAAACATTACTATACATTATTAATTACAAATACCTACACTACATTTAAAATACCTGAAAAAGTTTAATGTTCAGTAATTTTGTAAATGCGTTTGAATTTATTTGATTGATTTAGGTCAACCTTTTAAAATATTTTATTAAATCGAGTTGAAACAATTTTCCCATTATCAATAAATTATCAAAATAACGTCGGCTATCAAGAGAAGAAATATTATGAACAAGAAGAAAATACAAACGTCAGTGTATACATACTTATATAACAAAATATCAAAAGACAACGACGAAAAAAATTTGTATGCAACAGATTAATTGAATTTCTGTAAAAGATATAAACCCAAAAAAAAGTATTAAAATCTTGAATAATTAATCAAAAATACACCAAAAAAAAGCGGAATCTACGAGGTGAGTTGCAAGGTTTGCGATACCTTTTGTATTGGAATATAGAAAAAAAATAGTAAAACAAGAAAAGCAATGAAAAATTTCACTCTGAATTCCGAAATGGCTGAACATGGAAAAATGCAGATCAATTCCTTTGGCAATATTAATTTAGATTTTTTACATAGTTACGCCCAAGGACGAAAGACCGACATCTTGGATGTCTGTCATTGAAAAATAATAAACATCTAAAGATGGCCCATTAAATTCCCTCTCTAATCTATTCCCCTGCCCTGCTCCCTTACCTCCAGATCTCACACCCTTAATCATCCGAAAATGTTTTTAATTTTATTTGTATTTTTGATAAAAGGAAGTTATTCCCGAAAACATTATAATTTTTTTTTTCTAAAAATTAATATAATAAAATATAGGGGAATAAAACAAAGCAATCATGGAATTTCACAAAGTTTCGCTAAAAGCCTTAGAACGTTTTTAAAATATTTTTAGTAATAGTATGAGTTAATAGCAATAGTGTGCGTATATAATAAAAACACTTCTTCACTTCCTACCTACGTATATGGTAAAAATTGCAATGTCAAATTTGGACTCAATTGGGGAAAAAGTAACCTATAAAAAACAAGTTTTTATTATACTCTTCTTTGTAAAATATAACAACAATTAAAGACGAATTAAAACATATAACATAACACTAAACTTACAGTAATTTAATATATTTCTAAAATGTCAGATGTTTTGAGCTTTGATAAGACACTTCATGCTTTGAAGATTAAATTCTAAAAACAATTGTCAGTCAATTTAGATTTTCGACATTCGTAGTGAAGTACCTATTATGTATACCGACGGAGTAATTCAAATTTAGAAAATATTCCGCGACGTTATCGGGCCGCCGTTGCTAGTAATCAAACTTTTCTAATGATTCCAATTTGAAAAAACCAATAAAATTTCTAAAAATCCGAAATTATACTATAATTATTAATTTTTTTTAACGAAAATTTGATAGATCTTCTTGATCGTCGCCACGAGTCTGCTTGCCAAGTTTCAGCTCGATCGCGGGATAAGGGTCAAAAATCGATCCAAATTTTTTGTTGACGGCAAGCAAGCAGACGCCATGAGTTAATATAAAGAGAGTAAAAATAGACACAGTTAGTCTCTTGTTTGTTTGCTGTGTCTCCATGGAAAGAGCGACATTGAGAATATATGAGAGGAAGTTGCTCAATTTTTACATACCTAAGAATTATAGAATCATAATGTAATAAAAAATTGTGCTGTTAATTTGGAAAGTTTGCCTTAGAATTATTAAGAATATTTTTATAAATCTAGTATTTGCAGTTATTTCTCAAAACAATTTTTTTCGTTTAACTCAGAATAAATATACTAAACGTCACATAGGCTAGCTTTATTACATATGCGGCGACGATATTCTAACTATAATTTATAGTTATATAATATAAATAAACTTTGTTTACACCACTTTTTGCTGAAAAAATCCACATGTTTCAGAGCCCATGGCCCTTTCGTCAGGATAACAAATGTATACTAACAAAATGAAATTTAATATTTTTTATTAATAGTTTGCTTTAATAGCAATAGTGTGCAATATTAATTTATTTATTTTAATAATTAATTTAATTTTTATTAATTAATTTAATAGCAATAGTAATTTATTTATTTTTTCGACAAAAAAGTGGTTTGAACGAAGTTTATTTCTATAAAATATAATGTCACCACGAAATAATTTTGCTGTGTTTGAAGAAGTGAAACTTATTTGCTTCAGAATGTAAAAAGGTCATTTTTACCGTTCGATCTTTATAAGCAGGACCAGATGTCATTGAACGCATCCACTTTCTCCTGTCCATAGTGCACGCTCTATTAAAATCTTGTTTCTATCTTCTTCTTTTGGTGTCATGTCAGGTCCCCCCAACGTTGACTATCACCCGAGAGAAAGCGTCCCTGTCGTGGGCAGCACGAAACAGCTCTCCAACACTTCTTATGCCCGTCCAGTCGCGTATATTGCGGAGCCAGGAAATTTGTCTCCTTCCAACACCTCTACGACCCTCTATCTTGCCCATAAGAATCAGGTGGAGCAATTCATATTTTTCTCCTCTGAGCACATGACCCAAATACGATACCTTTCGGATTTTGATATTTGTCAGCAACTCTCTATTCACTCTAGCTCTTTGAAGAACTCTTGTGTTGCTGACCATATCCGTCCAGGGTATCCGGAGCATTCTCCGATGTATCCACATTTCGAACGCCTCCAGCCAGTTCATGCTACTCACTTTGAGGGTCCACGATTCCACTCCGTACAGCAGGACTGACCATATATAACATTTGACGCTGTCGAAGTTTCAGGTTAAGTTGTTTCTATGACTGACACAATATTGCTTGATTTTGGAACGTTTTATTTTTGATTGCATCACTGCGCTGACCTGTAAGGATCTTTATGTACACGTGACCGCACAAATCCTTCAGATAAGGAACAAAGTGAACCAAGAGAACACAGTGAGTCGAAGCGCCCTTTTGATAAGGGAGAAACAAGTCCATCTACCTGGATCCGTAGGAAAACATGGTCATAGCGTGTTTCCTTTTATTGCCCATTGACATCTTTACCAAATCCAAATCCATTAAACAATATATAACTCCTCCATTCTACAACCCTTTTTACTCCCTTTATATTAACTCGTGGCGTCTGCTTGCCTGCCGGCTTGCCGTCAAAAAAATCTTTGGATCGATTTTTGACCCTTTTCCCGTGATCCAATCGAGCAGAAACTTGGCAAGTAGACTCGTGGCGACGATCAAGAAGATCTATCAAATTTTCGTTAAAAAAAATAATAATTTTAGTATAATTTCGGATTTTTTGAAATTTTATTGGTTTTTTCAAATTGGAATCATTAGCGGCGGCGCGGCGGCCCGATAACGTCGCGGAATATTTTCTAAATTTGAATTACTCCGTCGGTATGCATAATAGGTACTTCACTAAATTGACTGACAAATGTTTTTAGAATTTAATCTTCAAAGCATGAAGTGTCTTATCAAAGCTCAAAACATCTGACATTTTAGAAATATATTAAATTACTGCAAGTTTAGTGTTATGTTATATGTTTTAATTCGTCTTTAATTGTTGTTATATTTTACAAAGAAAGGGAGTACATATAATAAAAATTTGGTTTATATGAGTTACTTTTTTCAAACAATTATTTTCATTAAAGCTCATGATAAAATAGTGATAAACAATATTTTTTCACTATATTTTTGGTAGCACCACCCGGTTTCTTAATCATTGTTCCTTCTTCAGGATAAACTACAAATTAAACGTTACAAAATATGGCAATTATAATTTTTTGTCAACTTATTTTTGCATGTAGCTGCCGTGTGACATTATTTTCAACGTTCAACTTATTTTGTTCCTGTTTATGAGTGTTTTTCTCTCTTTTATTTTTGTGTTACGAAAAAAAAAATAGCGATTTAAAATAGTGGATTTTTATTTAATTTGACTTGCAATGAACAACCATAAAGTAATAGCCGATTACAATATCAAAAGTTAAATGGTTCAGTAGTAGAATATTCGCATCTCGCGCGGGCGGCTCGACTTCTATTTCCGAAGGATGTAGCCGCTTATATATTTTTAAAATTATTTTAATATTTAATATTAAACTTCTGGTTGGCTTGTTTCTACAACACATATACGTTATTTATTTCGCAACAATTTTAGTACAACATTACTTGAAAAGCGTCCCAGAAAAACCGCATCGTTTCAATACTCTACTAAAGCAATCGAAGTAGTCAAATAAAAATCAAAACTGTTCTTTCTTCACAATTCTCATAGAAATCAAATAAATCATCTACATATTATTGATCTTTTATTTTTAAACGTTATAAATGATAATTGTTTAAATAATAAAAAAAATCTATATTAAGTAGATTTATTCTAAGATTTCAGTAACAGAAATCAATAATTACTATGGAAAATATCAAAATAAATTATGAATCTAACAATAAAAATTATTTCGTTTCTGCCAAGATTTCAACCTAGGATCTTCTTATCCAAAGCCAGTCTCATTATCTGCTGTATCAAAAGACACGAAATGGCAGTTATGATTTGCGTTCTTCGATATTCATCAGTCGGTTGGTGTAATCGCACCATTGACTGTTTGAACTCACCCTCACGTGTGAAAGAAATTTCAGTTAAAACAAACTGAAACAGGCTCTGCTTAGTGTGGTGGTAATTACTATGCAAACTTATTACATTATTTTATAAAAACCACCAGTGACGTGTCGCTTTTCTGTAATTAATCACTTGCAAATAAATAAATGAATAAATAGAGGTACCTTTTATTAAGTAGGCTTGCGGGGAGGACCACACGTGCGCCGGGATGATTAATGGCGCCGAGATCGCGTATAATAAAACCTGATTAGCCAGCACTTTCTTCACCAACTTTCATGCTTATCTGGGATCGGGTTAATTAAGGCTGTTCAAACAATAGGGTGGGGGAGATTTATGGGATGCGAGGCAGTGTTGTTGCTTCAGTAACGGGTACATGGATGTGTGTACACAATTCTGTGTGCAAATACACCAATTTTGGAAAATATTTAAAAGAGTTGTTCTCCTGCTTTTGTGGCCGAGCTGGGTTTTTGGGATCTTCTTGAATATGTTTGCTGTTAATTGTTAGTAACTCTGACCAGAACAATCATATTATAGAATATTAAAGTTCATCTGCTTGTTTACTATGAGGCCAATGTTTTTGAACATGGGTCTCAAAGTAAACCAGCAGAAGACCAAATACATGGCGGTAGGATGCACCCAGCAAATCCCAACTCTCTCGTGTGGAAGTCAAAATTTTGTAACGGTGGCAAGATTTACATATCTATGCTCCCTGATAACAAACAACAATAATACCACAGAGGAGATCCAGAAGCGCATAGTGAGCGCAAATCGCTGTTTTTTCCGCCTGCAAAAGCAGATAAAATCCAGATTGCTGTCCAGAAACACCAAGATATTAGTATTTAAAACGCTTATCAGGCCAGTGTTCACGTACGCAGCCGAAACGTGGGTACTAACTAAGAGGAATAAGTGAGCACTAAACGTTTTTGAAAGAAAAATTTTGAGGTGCATCTTCGGACCGGTTCTAAGAAATGGACTTATATATAGCAATGAGCTCTATACTCTTTTTAAGGAGCTAGACGTCACAAAATTTATAAAACTGGGAAGACTTCGATAGCTGGGTTATGTGGAGAGAATGACCGAGCATCAAACACCAAAGTCCCTGCTGAACCCAAGGCCGATAGGGCGAAGGAGCTTAAGAAGGTCAAAATTTAGACGGAGCGACAACGTCCTCAAAGACATTTCTGCCTTGGAGCTTCGGAACTGGAGAGAGCTGGCACTAAACTGAGTGAGTGGAGGAAGACTCTTGAAGAGGCCAAGACCACCTGGGGTTGTTGAGCCAAGAGTGATGATGATGATGAATGTTCAACCCTTCGGCTAGCAATAAAGTATTGTATCTATTATGTGATGAATGAATGATGCGATGGTATTCTCTGAACTTGGATGTAATCATGAGCTTTGAAACATTGTTCAGGTGACCTGAAGTATTTAATATGTGGATCGAAAAATATCTGGATTGATAATATTACTAAAAATGATGCCGATGGAGAATCTTTTAAACAATACAAAACCCATAAAATGTAATATTTTGGCCATATCATGAGATATCCTTACTGAAAACTCTATGGCAATGGTTAAAATTTACATAGTAAATACAACTATTTTGCAAACAAGGTCCAATCGCCAATGGTCGACAAGCATATGAAAAGTTGTCGATAGAGTTAAATAAATAAATCTTAAAACAGACAAACTCTTGTTGACTTGCAATTGGCATCAATTTGCAATCTTACATACCAATCAGAACCCAATAAATGACGTCGGACAAATAGAAACAGAATAGATCACAAGAATCATATTACAAAATCAAAAGAGAATATTAATTAAATACATTACACACTCAACTATATTATATTAATTTTTCCACAGCTGTTATGAATTTGATGCGAGATTTGCAGTCCTTTAGGGCGGTCACTTATTTGTGAAGTTCTTAAGCAATTGAACTATCTTGAATACTTGTCCAATCTACGTCTACCGTAAAGTATCTCAGAATCCCACAAAAGTAACTCAAGATGCTTTTAACTGGGTACGTAATTGTTATAACCTACCACAGTACGAAAAAGAAGGACATCGAATCCGTAAATGTGAAAAAATCAATTACATGTTTTTGGTAATATTTTTGGAAAGACATTTGACAGTGTTTTTTGACAACTTTGACAAATTTTGACAACTCTTAGAGATATGACGGCATTGGTCATTTCTGGATAAAAACATAGCGGAGAACTACCACCATTTCATCCAATTTTAGAAGAGATTCTGCATACTAAAGTCAGCATACGACCCAAAACGCATACGAACGCACGTAACTCGCAAGTGGTCGTCTCCGTACTAGGCCATTCTTCATTATTTTCTCAGTACCTGACTACGTCAGCAGTAATACCGTGCGCATTCCTCAACATCGAGGATTTAAATACAGAATTGAACTTTTGTACTTCGCTTAATAAATTCTGTGCGAATCTGTAAATAGGTTTTTTTCTATATGTTACCTTGTGCGCCTTACCGTCTGCTATATTTAACACAACACTCATCAGATATCTAAATAGGTTATCTGATTGTTGTATTACGTCTAACATCTAACACGCAAGGAGCCTGAAAGTTAGAAGCTGTTCCCCTTCATAAATTGTATACTTTGTAATGCACATTCGCATTATACACACATTACTGATCTAGTCAGCGTAATTCTTTATCATACACTGCAATCTTCTACAACATAAGTGACACCAAAAAAAGAATACGTATTTTTTTTATAATTTCTTAACCTTTAACAATTCAGAGAGCTCAATTGAACTATACATAAGCTATGTGATACAGCAAAATTATATTTATGTGAAATATTTAGGATATAAGTTAATAAGTTCATTACTATCTTCTTCTTCAAATATAGCAAAATTATTATTTTGTGGTGACATAATTATAATTTATATAAATTAACATTGTAAACACCACTTTTTTATAGAAAAAATTTAACATGTTTCAAAACCAACGGCTTCTTCGCCAGGATAACAAAAATAAAATGTAAAAATCGAAGTATAAATCAAAATATTAAAAAGTTATATATGGAAAATGATAATAAAAAGTACCTACTTAACTTTCAAATTTTACATACAAATTATACAGAATCACAGTTTCATAAATTAGAAATTTTGGAAATAAGAAAAAGTGTAAATAGTAAATTGAATTTTATAAATAATCAGGTCCTTTTTGCAAGTAGTCATTTTTTAAATTTATTTTCATGTTAAGTAGGTTATTTTTATTATCATTTTCCAAATACAACTTTTTAATATTTTGATCTATACTTCGATTTTTAAATTATATTTTTGTTATCCTGACGAAGCAGAGTTTCGAAACATGTTGAATTTTTTCAATAAAGAAGTGGTGTTTATAAAGTTAATTTATATAAATTATTATTACTATCTATTTACACTCTTGTACATTTGTACATATTTTTTTTTACATATGTTAATATTTCCAAACAAATAAATAGTTCAGTAAAGTTTGTGCACATTTATTGTATTGATGACTGCTACTATACAAATAATATTTTTCTCTGTATCTGTGGGATTTAGATGGCTAGTATTTCCATCCAATTATTTGATGACAATATATATGATATGATAACATATAATGCCATTATAATGGCTACGTGACTGCCATGAAGTCATTGTCTATTAGGTACCCGTGTAGATTTTTTAATGGATAATATCATCAAAATAATCAATATATAAAAACTATGCTATTGAAATAAATCGTGTTATAATGATTGCACCGTCAACTGCGCGCCGAAAACTAAAAGCGCGCAGGAGAATTGCGCGCCGACATTAGCGCGCAATGTAAAAGTAAATGAAAACATTGATTTCATTAGAGAGTGCTTAACAAAGCTAAAAAGAAAAATAAATAATAACGAACTTTAAAATATATAATTTCGTCTGTTTTTTAATTCGAATCGATTAATTTAGCTAAATGAGCGTGTATATTGACAAGGAAAAAATAACTTCTCTAAACTTCTCTAGATAAAGTTCGACGTTTTTTGTTTGATATGTTCCACTAAATAAGGACATTGATTTCAATAGAGAGTGCTTATCAAAGCTAAAAAGTAAATAAATAATAACGGACTTAAAAATATTAAATTTCGTCTCTTTTAGTATTCGAATCGATTAATTTAGCTAAATGAGCGTGTATATTGACAAGGAAAAAATAACTTCTCTAAACTTCTCTAGATGAAGTTCGACGTTTTTTGTTTGATATGGTCCACTATTGAAGATAAACTATTTCATGGACTTTTTCTGAAAATTTCCCAATGATTAGTGGAATACAGCTTGATTTAAATAAAAAGGGCGTATTTTTTTCACTATTTTTGATTTTCTAGTTTTGTTCTGCTTTGCACTTTCTGTTATAAAGGATACTACATTATTGATTAATTTCTAATAATTTTTTTTACTGTCGTCTTGTCCTGCCACAACTTCTTCACTTTTCTCACTTCAGGTCTAATCCTGTACCTACTGTGCTTTCGAATCTCTTTGGGTACAACGCCATTTGAGTATAACGATGTACACATATTTATTACTAAAGAAAAAGTAAAATGTTTCATATTTAATTAATATTTTTTCGCGAACATTAAAAAAAGTTTAAAAATGAAATAATGAAATTCTCCCAAGTGAAATCGTTTGTCAGAAAGTTTTGCCGTTCCGTGGAAATACTTTGGTTGAGAGAAAATGAAAAAAAAACATTTTCGAATTTATTAGATTCTTGAAGCAATAAAACACAATAAATTAAAATACGTACATTTTTCATATATTTTGGATTGGACGGCGAAAACTGACTTCACAAAGAAAAAAACACTAAATTATATCCGGCACGATAAAAAGTATTTCAAATTACCCGAACGTCTGTCATATTTTTTCCGGGAAGGTCACAAAGAAATACAAAAAATAAATATATTATTTATTACATTACTTAATACTTTAAAATAACTACATACTTCAAAGTAACAAATTAATATTATAATTATAGCGTTCCTTGGGAAAAATAGAAATGAAAAATAAGTTATGAGAAAAATATCAAAGGTGGCTGCTTGATATGATTGAAAAGTGAATGGTGCTTTGAATATAGTGATTGCTAATGGATACTTGTGATCATCCGTAAGAATAGACTGTAAAATAAGCATTTAAATTTCTGTAAAATTAGAATCGACTTCCGGAACGAGATTTAAACCTCCGACCACTAACTAGTTTACTAGACGAAACAAGAACGTTAATTGGATGCCGTACTGGAAACTTTTGGGAGTAATGTAAGCTACACGTAAATCCTAGATACATATCTCAATAGCGTTCATTTATTTAATTCAACAAGCAGTGAACTTAAATTAATTTGGTTAAAAATTTATTTATTATTAGCGATTATATTTAATATGACAAGTAATATGAAATATTGCTTTAACGTTTTTCATAACAGAAATATCTTCAAGTATCTGGCTAACCTGGCCGTACCATATTTTCTTTGTCTATTTCAGGTGCTGTATTTTATAGTTTATTTTTGAATTTTTTTCCAAAATTCATATCAACCGATTTCAAGAAAAATATTTATTTTATCGGGGTAACTTTTTTAAAATTCATATTTAATTTTTATTTTACCCGAGCATGGGAGCGTGTGTTAATATACCAATATTTACCCATGCAGAGGTCCTATATATAACCTATAAACATAAAAGAGGTCTTATTTAAAAGGTAAAATAATAGTAATTAATATTATGTTAACTATTTTACCAACATTTTATAAAAAGAGATCAAAAATAATTATCAAAAAAATTAAGAATAAAACATGTATTTTTAGTTTATTAGCTATAAAAATATTTAAAAAATGACATATAGGGGGTGTTTTTTCGATGAAATTGATCATATTTTATGCAATTAAAGGTTACGACACCGGTCATCGGACACTCTGTATTACATAACGTATTAACGCATAATTACGTAATAAAATTAAATTATTAATTGCATAATTACATAACCTATTAATACATAAAAACCAAAACTTGGTATAAAATTATTATTTATGTTTAAATCATTCATTAATAATTATTTTAGGATCTAACAGTAGAAAACAGTTTAATGAAAATATGAAAATTAAGCAATTTTATAAATTAAATAATTTGATGAAATCGCGTCAGTTACATTACAAGCTCTCTTCAGACGAAGAAAAAAAAGATATTCATTAATGTTTAATATTTCGTTTGCAAATGTCATTTGTGGAGATATACTGTTTTCATTACTTCGTAATATTTCTCTTTACGGAATTTTTCCATTAAGGAAAGATGTTTTTTTTCATTAATTTAGCCACATTTTTCATTTAGAGGGACATTCGTTTCCCAGCCTAACGCATTTATGAGTCATTGAACGAACTCGAAAAGCATTTATAAAATAAATCCTTGTTTCAAAACAAAATGAGGAAACGTAAAATTGTTATCTCAAATCAAATTTAATATCGGAAAAACTGTGATTTTACCTACCAGATAAAACTTGGATGTACCTACGACAGGCGGAGATTCTCAACAAACAAATAATAAAGTGCCTTACTAGAGGCTGCAGTTTCAGACGCAAGCATTTGTTTTTTTACGATCACTCCAAATAAATCTGACTAATTTAGAGGATAGAACGGAGTGGCTCACCAGTGTACAGATTTGCGTATTTGTGATGATGTTTCCGGGATCCTTTCAGTGTTCATTGTGTGTAAGCAAGTAAGGGTATCTGATTATTTTATTAAGTTTTATAGGCACTAAAACACAAAGGTAATATAGTATGTAGAATAAAAATTACTATGAATTTCTTCAAGTAAGGTACAAAGGGGTATTGTATATCTATATTGTATATATCTCTCAAAATGACTGGATAATTCTCATAAACTTTCGAAACATTATGACGTGATAATTTATCTATAAAAGGAGAGGTGAGGCCGGCTAGTGTGTGAAGTGTTCTTGAAACATTTAGTGACTATGAATTTTAGGGCAGTACTCTGTTGTCAGTGAATTTTGTGAAATCGATAAAAACTTTAACTAAGTTAAAGTGTGTCATTTGCCTCCGTCACGTGGTTATATTTAAATACTTGAAGTTTTCAGTATATTAGGTCCTTACATATGAAATTGACGTTTTGCCGTACTGGCAAATTTGATCTCAAATATCTTTTCTTTGGTTAGGAATTCCAAATCCAAATTTATGCAGCTATTTACTCATGTATTTGTGTTTTGAAAATTATAATTCATTTGTTTTTTCCTCAATTGTTTTTTTCTTTGCGTCACTCAGTTTACAAAATGAAAAATTGGAAATATCGCGTTATTTACGAGTACAAGTTCCACCGTGGCACCAGTGCTGCAGAAACGGCTCGAAGGATTAATGATGTGTATGGCGACGGTGCCGCAAAAGAAAACACAGTGCGTTTTTGGTTCCAACGTTTTCGTTCTGGAAATTTCGACCTGCAGAACAAGCCCCGTGGACGGCCGGAGACCAAAGTTGATAATGAAGAATTGAAGGCTATTGTGGAAGCGGATCCATCGCAAACCACATCCGAGTTAGCTGCAGGCTGCGGTGTTAGTGATAAAACTGTTTTAATCCACTTGAAGCAAATTGGTAAGGTGAAAAAGCTTGAAAGGTGGGTACCTCACGAATTGAGTGAAGCAAATCAACAAACGCGCGTTGACTGCTGCGTTGCATTACTCAACCAGCACAATAATGAAGGGATTTTAAATCGAAACATTACCTGTGATGAAAAGTGGATCCTGTACGATAATCGGAAGCGCTCATCGCAATGGCTGAACCCTGCCGAACCAGCCAAACCATGCCCCAAGCGGAAATTGACTCCAAAAAAGTTACTTGTGAGCGTTTGGTGGACTAGTGCTGGTGTCGTTCACTACAGCTTTCTTAAATCTGGCCAGACGATTACGGCCGATGTCTATTGTCAGCAACTGCAAACCATGATGGAAAAGCTAGCTGCTAAACAACCGAGGCTGGTTAATCGCTCTAGGCCACTGCTGCTTCATGATAACGCTAGACCACACACTGCACAACAGACGGCTACCAAATTAGAGGAGCTTCAATTGGAATGTCTAAGACATCCACCGTACTCTCCGGACCTTGCCCCAACAGATTACCATTTTTTTCGAAATTTGGATAACTTCTTGCAAAGGAAAAAATTCAACTCCGATGGGGCAGTCCAAACCGCCTTCAAAGATTTTATTGATTCCCGTCCGAATGGTTTTTTTAGTAAAGGAATCGATGAACTACCTATGAGATGGCAAAAGTGCATAGATAGCAATGGTACATACTTTGATTAAATAAATATATTATAATAAAAAAAAAACGGCTTTATGTTCCTCCCATACTAAACGTCAATTTCATATGTAAGGACCTAATATTTAATGTCTACTGAAATACAAAAACAACGCAAGCAAGAGATGGTCTGGTGAAGTGTCCTTAAAGCCTGCTTTACACGTCGACAGATGCGTCAGCAGATGACATCTGCAGATGCGTCTGCCACCAATCCGATTGTTGTGGCAGACGCAGAATTGGCACAGACTGATCGACCCACAGACGTACAGATGAGAAAATACCCCCGTTTACACGTTGGCAGACGCATTTGCAGATGTCATCTGCTGACGCATCTGTCGACGTGTAGAGCAGGCATTAGAGACAAAATAAAAAGTCCACACATTTGTGGAAGCCTGGGCGTCACAAAAATCAATAGCAAGATGAAGGAAAGGCAATGGAGATGGTATGGCAGCGTTGGACATAGAGCACACGATCATATTCTTAACCAGGCGATTTCTTCCCCGAACTACATCCAAGGGAAGACCAACAAATTAATTGGTGGTGCAAAGGGATGGTTAGATGCAGAGGCACGATTGGGTAACATTTTCCAGGACAGAAGAACAGATAGCTCAAATACGAGAATAGCTAACCCCCACAGTCGATGACGATAGTGAATAGATGAAGCCAGTGAGAAGAGAAGATTTAAATAATAGAATGAAAAAGCGCTTTGTATTGGGATACGATTGGACCGTGTCCACTGAGATGCATTTTGCGTTGTACGATGACGTGCATCTGTTCTGACACATTTTTATCATGTTCAGCAGGGGCGGAAGACATCGCCATTGTAATCTCAAAAATCTGAGATTAAAAAGTAACTAAATTCAACCGTTCTTGAATAATTACTAGAATTATGAGGTGCGAGATCTCGTGTTTCTTTGGATGTCTCATCACGTGTCAGAAATATTGAAGTTTTTCAATTTTTATTGTTCTTATTACTTATTTTTCTTAACTTATCGCATCTCTGCCCATCCAGCTTATTTTGAGTGTTCTTCTGTAGATCCACAACTCAAATCAATTCATATAATTGAATGCGCCAAAAAATAGAATGGCGGTGCGTAGGCCACATCGGTCGGAGGACGGAAAATTATATTTGTGGTACTTTACCCTCCAAACGCGCTTAAGGTGAAAATGTATTGCGTTTACCAGCACTGTCATTCTTGGTGAGCATTTCGCTTGGTTTTCTTTCAAAGTGAATTGAAATTTCCCGTCAGGTTAAGAAAAAACAATATAAAAGTTAAGTTCACCTAATGAAAACAATAAACTGATGACAATGTTTATTTTACAGTTTAAACAGATACAGGGTGACATGAACGATACAGGATTAAAAATGATAATGATACCTCTTCCAGCTAGCTCATTGATTTTATTCTACTATTCTAAAAAAGGAGACAAACGGTACAAAGGTTCGACGACAATTTGGTTAAAGGCAAAGAGAACAAAGGATATCTTCAGTCAATGAACCACGAGATAACATAAACAAGAAGTCGATTTGAAAGAGTTTGTTGACTCTAAATATAAAAAATTAGCGTAAGATACTCATTCCAATGCAGGTCCCACATTCATATGTTTATAATAGTCAAAATAACAGATAACAAATTTATCAAAATAACAGATAACAAAATAACATATTTATAACAGTACGACAGGCCGCCATATATCTCACTAGAGTGACGAAAACGTAGCAAAGAATAACAATAGATGGAGAAAAGTTGGAAAGACTTGACCTTCAGCAGTAGATAGAAAACAACTGATGATGTTACAAATTATCGATGCAGTATTCCCAGTTATTGAAACTGAGATACAAATTATAGATTAATTACTGACTAATTCCGCTACAGAATCTACTCCTATATATAGTGTTAAAAAAATATAAATATTTCTTATTCTCAAAAAGACTGAAATATCAGCGAAATTAATTTACCGTGAAAAAATATCTGGCTTCAACGTTTCGCAATTATAACTGAAAAAAATACAAAAAAACTTTTACACTTTGACTTTCACCAGACTGTGTGAATTTATTTAAAAATAAATAAATAAATAATATATTTTCCATTCTAGAACCGCTGGAAAAGAGTCTAAATGGAGAGGGTGGGACAGGAGAGGAGGCGGGGCGAGGGGGCAGCCTTCCGAGGAATTTTTATGTAATAAATTTATTTCGCAATAAAATTGAGTTATGAAGGTTATATGGCGTTTTCCTATTTTCCTGTGTTTCATACAAAATGTCTGAATTTATTTGTATTTTATTTGCTTTTTCGTTGGTTATACAACCATAAAACTGGTTCGAGGTGGTCGCGGGGCGGGCCCTTTTTTCAATTTTGTAAATAAATACATATTTTATTTTTATGTTGACTCGTTTAATAATGTAATGTAAAGGTAAATGTGAAAATTTTTACCCGGAAAAATATACGTCCAACTTGACATTTTTAGCGCGAGTTTTATATCCGCCATTTAATCATGAAGATGGCCACTCCCCGTGTGAGGCTTTGTTCCGTTCTGTTTGGCGGGTAAAATGTTATTTATTATAATTACCCAAACTTCTTTATTAATTGGGGATTATTAATCGATCAAGTTGAAAATTAAACATTTTGTTAAATTGCTAATCGTATTGAATTTGGTGGTGTCTTTCAACCAGGATTTCAATGTTTAGGGTGTACCAGAGCTAGTCCGAAATACTTATGAGTCAAAAATATTTTCGTTGAAAGAAAGTCGTACTGCCGGTTGCGTGTTCTTATTTATTTCTCACATGTTAAATGGAAACATGACTATTGTTCTTACTCCCTTTCTTTTAACTCGTAGCGTCTGCTTATCTACTTGTCGTCTTGCCTGCTTGTCTGACTAAAAAAGTTTGGAACGATTTTTAACCCTTTTCCCGTAATCCAATCGAGCTGAAAATTTTGAATGGTTTTTTCATACAAATTATTAAGTTGTATGAAAATATTTCAACGCGTCTGGTAGACGCGAAACCTGGTTATAGTATAATTTTGGATTTTTGGAAATTTTGTATTACTCCCTTTCGTAGCGTCGCCCGACCGAAGCCCAACGCGTAGGTTAAGCGCCAAACCAGTTTTCACTAGTAAATGAGAAAGGCAGTATAATAAAAACTATTTTATTTAAATTTATTTTATTTTATACTCTTAGTTTTAATTGTAACAATATAAATTAGACTTTATTGCGCGGCGAGGAATCCGCCGAGACGGGAGCGAAGCAAGGTGTGTGATGATGAACTGTGTTTCATCGGATTCCATCCTCCTCTATACTTACCCTCTCTGGTTTTCGGGGTTTAAGAAATCTATTAATAGATTCGTTTGACCCCAGTCAGCAGTATTTATCATAACAACACAACCTTCCTACCTAAATTATTTTGCCGATTTGACACTTTTGCAACACAACACCGCTTGAATCATTCCTACACATCATGTACTTATATCAACTTATTTAGTTTGGGTTAGGTTAGGTTAGGTTAGGTTAGGTTAGGTTAGGTTAGGTTAGGTTATAAATAAAATTTTGCATTTTTTTTAATGCTTTGGATTAAAACTGCAGAAATTTTTTCTCCTATTTTTTTGCAGAAATTTGTATTAAAACGAATGAATTTATAGTATTCGATATAAGTTACTTTAATGATAGTCCAACGACGGAGAGTGAGATGTTACCTCCAATTAAATTGACAGATCAACTTCAAGACATGACCAAAAACCTCGCTACTGGTCGCACCAAGCAAATCCCATCATAATGATGGTTCCACTTTGGCAAATCAACTAAGAAATAATATTTACAGAATAGACTTCTACTCCTGAAACTGTACGCCTGTATCACCAGTTGGAAAAAAATGTACATATACGTGTTAGATCTCTGGCCCCGAAAGAAGTTTTCTGTGAATTTTTAACTTTGCTTTTATAATGAAATAATAGTACAGAGGATATTAAAATTGATCATTTAATTATTGCAATAATCTATTTGCTTACCAGAGAAAAACCTTTACGCTAAAAATGATATGCAAATTTGTACACAATTTAAATTGCATATGAACGCTAAAATTAACAAAGTGTATTTAAAGGGTACAAATGCAATGCAGCAATATCTAGAAATTTAAAAAAATGTTTTGAATGCTGAATTGTTACACTCTTTCTGGTTGACACTCATTGAAAACGGATGATCTTATCTCCTTCACCACAGGCCTCGGTGTAGCTAAGGAGACAGGGAACATTTTTGTAATCTCTTATGGTGGAGAAAGTCCAAAAGAAGTTTCCGAGATATCTCTAAATAAGAGAGTACGGGCATTATTATCCTTGGCTTTACCCAACCGAGTTTCTCCAGGGCATGCTTGGCTATAATAGTCTAGAGACTAGAAGGAATGTTTATTTGATTACACATTTTTATCGATTGTTGCGCGGTATGATCGATAATCCTGAAATTATGCCGAGCATTGGTTTGTATGTTCCTGATAATTACATTAGACATCGCCAGCATAGATTGTTTCACATTCCAATATACAGGACCAACCTGCCGATGGTTATGCCTGTTGGATGAGTCACAGCTTTGCTGAACAAAATCGCTTTGGGTATTGATATATTCCATGTGTCTGAAGGGGTTTTCCGAAACAGGATTCTCCTACATCTTTGATATGAAAGAATTTATATACGTTTGATATTTTTTTGTTTGTATGTTATCTCACTTGTTAATAATATTTATGAATTAAACACATAATTTATATAAATTAACTTTGTTAAAACCACTTATTTATTGAAAAAAATTCAACATATTTCGAAGCCAATGGCTTCTTCGTCAAGATAACAAAAATTATATTTAAAAATCGAAGTATAGATCAAAATATTAAAAAGTTATATATGAAAAATGAAAATATAAAGTACCTACTTAACATGAAAATAAATTTAAAAGATAACTATTTGCAAAAAGGACCTGATTATTTATAATTATATCATAATTTAATTAATATCAATTATAATTATGTTACCACAAAATAAATTTGCTATATTTGAAGAAGAAGAAATTAAACATATGTTTGTTATGTAAATGTTATGTTATAAATAAACGAATTGAATTGAATTTTCAATAAATTTATTTATTTATAACATAACATTTACATAAATCAATAAATACATTCCCTGTCCATAACCCCAGTCAAAACTGTATAAATAAAATAAAGTATTATGTATAAAGTCAACGAGGATTACTAATTTAGAATATACTAAATTCTTCTTCTTCAAATATAGCAAATTTATTTTGTGGTAACATAATTATAATTTATATAAATTAACTTTGTTAAAACCACTTATTTATTGAAAAAAATTCAACATGTTTCGAAGCCAATGGCTTCATCGTCAGGATAACAAAAATAATATTTAAAAATCGAAGTATACATCAAAATATTAAAAAGCTATAAATGGAAAATGATAATATAAGGTACCTACCTACTTAACATGAAAATAAATTCAAAAGATAACTATTTGCAAAAAGGACCTGATAATTTATAACATTCAATTTACTATTTACACACTTTCTTATTTCCAAAATTTCTAATTTATCAAATTGTGATTCTGTATAATTTGTATGTAAAATTTGTAAAACCTTATTAATATCAAAAGAATGATCCATAGCCAAAAGATGGTTAGAAAATTCGGAGTAATTATTACTATTTAAACACCTTAAGTGTTCCTTAACTCTAATTTCTGCACGTTTTTCCTATATAAAAATAATCACAATCATTACAAATTAATTTATAAACACCCGATTTTTTAAAAAAATTATCCTTATCTTTATTATTTAATATGTATTTTTTTAATTTATAATTAGTTTAAAAAGCTGGTTGAATAACATTTAAAATATTTTAAACTACTGAATTAGAAATTTCATTATTTATAAATATAATTTTCCTCCAATGTTTATCAGAATCAAAAATTGAAGGGTAAACAAAAGATTAAAAAAAAAAATTCTTGTACTTTTTATTTAACATAATATCAATTAATTTTTTATCATAACCATTATTAAACGCGATCTGTATAATAATTTTTAATTCAATATTAAAATTTTCAACAGGTAATGGAATATTAATTAATCTATTTAACATTTAGTGAAAAGTTGACAATTTTTGAGAATATGGGTGGTTAGAAGAATTGTGTATAACTATATCTGAAATATGTTAAAATCAATTTTATTATCAACAATTGAAATATTCAAATCCAAAAAAATTTAAGCTAGAATTTTGTATTTCTATGGTAAATTGAATCCTTTTATGTAGTTTATTTAAGAAATTAAGAAAAATTTTTAGTTGTCTTTCAGTACCAGTCCATATACATAAAATGTCATCAACATATCTTTTCCAAAAAAATACATATTTTAATAATATAGCAGAACTATTAAAAATTCTTTTCTCTAAATTATTATCTAAAGTAGTCCTTTAGTGTCCGATATATTAACGATCAGCTCATATATTTAAATAAACATTAATACTAATAAAATAATGGTTTTTTTTGTCGTTTCAGAGGTAAATTTGTAGAATTCCATAATCACACACATGGAAATAAAAACAATTGTTTTTTAAGTTCTTCCTTTTTAATTTTACATTCAACAACTTTTATATATAAAATAATACATATAAGGATGAGGATAGATTTACAACTTGATATAAATGTGATGTTCTTGGTAACAAATTATGTTTGTGCTCTAATGACAATTTTTAAACGCAGGGATTCCAAATTGGCGTCTCATGTGCTTTTCTGCATTGGTTATTTGATCAAAATCTCTAGTATGTAACAGTAGTAGTAGTAGTAACAAAAAGAAAAATTTGACAAAGATAATTTGTTACCAAGAATACAATATTTATATCAAGTTGTAAATCTATCCTCATCCATACATTATGTATTTACTGTTATTAGTGTTTATACAAAATTGTTTCTTAGAATCGTGCAGAAATCTAAAAACTTTAATTAATTTTTAAAATTATACAGCATCTCTTTTCAATACTTTTCATATAAATACAAGTTGTTGAATGTAAAATATTTAGATTGATAGTGCTCAGAAAATTAAAAAGATAGAACATAAAATATAATTTTTTTAATTTCCATATGTGCAAGAAATATTATATTGGTAATTCAAACTAGGTCTGAAATATTTTAGCTGTGATCATTTTAAAAAACTTGGATACAAAATGTTAAAATTTGACCGTTTCAGAAATTTTATCATAGTCCCCTATATCCAAGTTTTTGACTGTATACAATTTTTTATATCTGATCCTTATATCCGAGTTTTTAACAAAACGAATGCAAAGGTAGATGTACAAAATACATATTGTGATTATAGTGTTACAAATTTAATTGGAATGTTCTGGGTATTCTCGCTCTATTTGTCAGACAATTTAATTATGTTTCGGTGAAAACGAAAACGTATCACTGATTATACTAAATACTAGTTTATACACCAGTATATGCTACATCGTGTAAGTGAATATTCAATCACAGAATTTCTGTAACGATTTGAAATTTTGAATAGACATTTTGACTCAGAATAAAGATAAGTACATAAATAAAAAAAACTGTGGGGTAAAACAGTATACAGAATTTTTTTTGAAATATCATTACTTTAATTTATTATTTTAAAAGTACACCTTGCGTTATTTTGGCACACTAACTAAAAAACGCTTGCATATCTTAGACATGTGTAACATGTGATAACGAGCTGACCCAAAGAGTGTCAAGTAGCAAAAATGTAACACTTGGTAAATTACGTATCCCTGTGATACACACCACAACTGCTCAGCATCACTACACATTCAGAGGTGTGAAATGGTTCAACGAATTGTCTGTTGAAATGAAGACTGAGGAAAATTATAAATCATTTAAAAAAAACTTGAAACAATACCTTCAGAAATGATTAAATTTTTAGTTTTATTTTTTTTTTAAATAAAAATAGAGATGCGAACACGGAATTCGTGTCACATCAATATTCTTAATATTTTCTAATTAAGCTAAACGCTTGTGCTATGAAAATAGGACTAACTTGCTTGTGTGGAGTGAGATTCGAACCTGCGACCTTTGGATCACGAGGCGAGAGTCCTAACCACAAGACCAACAAGCTACTATATGTAGACATTTTACTTACTTTTTATTATTACTTACTTATTAATTTTTATTATCTACTTATTACTTTAATTATTACTCATTTATTATAATATATATGTACCAATTACTTGATTGTCTATATATATATATATATATATACTTTTTAACTGATGAATGTGTACATTTTATCACAAAATTCTTTGTATAACGTAATAATACTTCTCTACTACACACGAGTTTATGACACTCATGTAGTAGAGAAACATCCATTCATAAGTAACTGTCACTAGCTTGTAAAAAAAAAATATTTGTAAAAATAATAATTTTAAAAAAAAAATGTGTATCATAGAATACCTGCATAAAATACGTTGTTATGATTCGCCTCGTATAAGTTCATTGTATTTTATTTTGGTCTCCATTCACAATTTTCTAATTTTATTTCAAATTATTTGGTTATCCTAAAAAATATCATAATTTATGTTATTTTCTTTATGTAACCACTTCGGTTTGGAAATGATTTAAACAATTTATAAATGTTAACGTAAAATTTATCAACAAAGTATCTTTTTTCGAAAAATATTTAAAATGTAATTTTAAACATTTTTGTTTCATAGTTAAGTTCGTCTGGTACTAAACCTTTGATGATTTCCTTGAGAAATGTTTACTGGAAACTTTAACACACACACGTAAGTAATAGGTTTATCCTCTTTTTGTTTCTTGTTTCTCCAATTCATTAAAACTATGAAGATAAAAAGTTGGCTACAAAAATAAATTATATTCAATCACAAACGTACTGTTGGTATGTTATATCTTAGAAATAATATTTCATTAAAATGTTAGATATAATTTACATGTGCTCGTATGTATTTTATATCAATATTAAATTTAATTTTCTCCGTATTTCATTTCTCAGAAATAATTATTCAAAGAAATTTCTCTCTCATATTTTTTTTGTAGTAACATCGTTATTATATTTTTTGAATTATTTTTTGTTCATATTTCTTTTCTCGGAAAACGATAACGTATTAATATTAATAACGATTTTGTTATAAAATTAACTTTCATGTAACGTTATATAATTATTGCAATTTATATAATTTCGTTTTAAAATTATTTATGCAATTTTTTGCTAATGAGAGATTGGAGCAAAATGCTTTTGAAAATTGTGAGTCTGGGAGTGACAAAAGCGTGGCGACTTGGCACAAAGAAATGATACAGATTATTATTAAAGAGAAAGAACTGAGACAGATTATTATTAAAGACAAAGAAATAAGACAGGTACAAAAACGTTTAATGAGATTGTTTGGATATAAAGATCGTACAACCGGTAGAAGGATTGTGAGAAAGATGTATGTACTGAGAACTCGTTTAGATGGAAGGAAAAACAAGTCGAGGGCGAGCAATTAGAATTCATTTTTAAATCAACGACCTTGCTGGAAGTATTAAAATATGTATGATGGATGAGGAATATACTCTTTCATATGAATCAATTTTTATTGAATTTGAAAATATTTTGCAGAAATTGCATTTTACATCCTTTTAAAAATACATTAATTATTTGGTTTTTTTCAAAGAGACTCTATCAATAAGTAAAAATAAAAATTTATATAGGTTGATAATATTATTTGCGAAATCGAATCCCTAACATTATATTGAACTCTAGAAATATAAAAACATAAATATATATAATAAATTTCAGTACATGGACTACATGAGAGCTTTCAAAGCTTAAATTGAAACCAATATCACTCATAAAATAAAAATTGTAAGGCAAAAGTGGGGCCTACTCACTGACGCTTTTATGACTCAAAAATATTCATAACACTCAGATGAGTTGGAGAATGACAAGACTAGGTAGTCGTTAAATTAGGCAAAAAACTTGTATTAATTTTCTTTATAATAATGGCTAAGAAATATTACTTTCATTAACTTTTCTCACAACATTCCCATTACACCAGTAACTTCAACTCATTTTGTCTGTATCTAATCAATTAATTATTTTTATTTGAACCTAATCACTGTAAAAATTCTACATTAATATGAAAGTAGTCAATTTAATACGATGAGAGATTCTGTTACTCTCGAAACTTAAGTAGTAAAATATAAAAAATATCTTTAGTGTCACGCACAGGTAGTATAGTTAATATTTTCACCTAATTTAATGATCATCATGAATAAGGACTCTATGTTAAAGTCAAATCCGTCAATAATATAGACGTACAGTATAACGTTCGGAATAGGCATATCAGAGGAACCTTCAAGGTTGCACTGTTTACAGATAAGATGAAAACAGCTAGGCCTAGATGATGTAGTCAAGAAGTGAAGAAACCAGGTTATCAAATCGTTGAAAGTGCATTAAGAATAAGTACATACTAAAAGGAGCCAGTGTGGAAGATATCAAGCAACTTGGTGGTCAAACATCAAAACGAGAACGACGGCAAAGCTCAGGAAAGCATCCTGGCATTACTTTATGGTATACGTTCCTTTGTTATGCTCACAGTAGAGCATTCATCGCAATGTTAATGCTCGGCTAGAGATGCCACCAGACTGGACCATACAAGAAACAAAAATATCAGAGGCAGCTTCAAGTTAGCGCTCCTCATAGAAAAGCTTTGAGTACATAGGTACTCCCTGTATGCCCACATGCGAATAGCGATGATAACTATTTTATCAAAAAGACGTTCAGCATTCTGGTACCGACAAGAGGTAGAAGACGATCCCAAGCAACGTGATGGATCGCCATGGGAAAGACGTTCCAGGATAACCAGGTTAATTGTTACTGTGGGTCTGAGTCAACACCAGTCGAGATGGGATACCAAGATAAATGATAGATTTAACCCTATGAAGATACTATCGGGATTTTACTACGGAATGGTCTAAATAGCCAAAAGTGTACCTAGTTTTCAAAGAGGAAAGTTTCCAAAAGAACCATATCAATCATCGGCAGGATTCGGGTTGGGGATTACCAAGCTATCCATTTATTTAGACTAAACCCAGCGGACAATAAATGTGTGAGTAAGGCTCAGAGGAGACCTCGACCATATATTTTGTTCTGCAAATCAAGGAGCTCCAATTTCTTGTTATGTTAGCTTATTTATAACGTCCGGCTAACATATTTCCCTTTTTTTCAAATATCTAAATTTTTAACCGAGAACAACTTTTTTGATTTTATCCATTCGCTTTAATGAACACAATTCATATCTAACTAGTCAAATGGAACAAATCGCTCTCTAAGTGGGACAGTGGCAAAATACTCTTATCATAGAATGTATATCAAGTGAATTGGGTGGGAACCTTATTTACTATTAATTATCGCAACAGCATTTCATCTGATGTCTATTGGTCGAAACCACAGGGACAAATTAATAACGGTGTACGCCGGAAATGAAAACGGAAACGGCTTTGATGATTGTCTACATGTATGTCCTATTTATCTCAATGCGGTCTTCACATTTTAGGTGTAGAGTCCATTGTCCATGCATCTACCCCAAATAACACCCAATAAGTGGAGGCTTTTGAGATGTGGCCCTACAGGCGCATTTTAAAGGTTTCCTGTGTTAATTGGTTACGAATGTTAAATGTCTGGCGTATGGAAAACATCCATGTGCGTGCGGACTATCAAGGTAAGAAAGCTTGAGCATTTTGGACATATTTTGAGAGGATCAGAGTAGTCTTAATCAACTCATCATCCAACGGAAAATAAGTGGAAAAGTAACCTCAGGAGAACTTGAGGGACTGCTACTAGGGTTACTAGGGTACTAGGGTACGTCGACCTTCGATATTTTAAGGAGATCCGCGGGACTATAACATAAACACAGTGGCTGGAATAGTTATTTTACAAAAAAATATAGACATACAATATCCTCTTAAATACACTATTGAATCAAGCTAGACTGATTCGGTCGTTAAAGGTAAGAAGAAAGGTAGGAAAATCCTTGTGTTATAAATTATAAATTGAAATAAATGTAATCCAATATTTTTTTCTTTAAGAATTTATTATTATTTATCAAGAAGTCAAGTTTGTTGTTGCTCGACTGGGCATTCATTGTTAGAGTGATATCAATACTCAATGAGTTTGTCTATCACTGTAACTTAGTACTCTAAATGTTTCATGTTATTTTTTTTTTCTTTTTTTTCTTGATACAGAAATCGAAGCATTATTTTTTTCAATAATTGTTTTCCCTTTCTTTTTTATAAGTAATCTTTATTAATTTAAGCGCCTTGTCCCTTGACAAATATTGTAGAAACATGTATGAGAATGGCAGACAATTTTTATTTTTAGTTTTTATTTATACCTATCTTATAAAATTATGATTATTATTTTATCTACCATTAGGTTGTATTCCAAAAATTAAAAAAAAAAAACAATATTTCACATGAACAGTCGTATATAACTGAATCAAGCATTAGTTGCATTTTACTCTAATGAATAACTCGAATGAAAATATGTATGTTTGATTATACATTCTCTATAAAGTATGTATAGTCATTCCTCACCAATCTCCATTTGACATTTCATCTACCTCCTTCCTGGATTAAATGGAAACCTTATTATTACAGATTGTTAGATAACTTTTTAAAAACCACTACCAGATTTTAGGTCTACCGGTTTCGAGACGTACCCGTCTCTTCGTCAGGACCAACACTACACTTCTACATTAGCGAAGGGAAAAACTACATTTCAAAATGAAGACTACAACACACACACGTTCACCAGTTTGAAGACTACAAAGTGTACACTACAATTGTAGTAATTGAAGTGAAGTAATTGTAGTACTACGAAATGAAGTGAAGTAATTGTAGTATTAATGAAGTGAAGTGTAATGAAATGAAGTAATGTAGTACTAGTGAAGTAAATAATAATAATTTGATGAGCTAAAAAAAAAAAAAAGGTCAACGAGAAAAATATTAAAAAAGATAAATGTTTTTAAATGATAAGATGAAATTTTTTCCAAAGTAACATTTGGCGACCCTAAAAAAAAAGGTCGCTAGCCAGATTTCTTCATTCGATTCCAAAAGGGGGTTGTTACAGTTTCCAGAGATTTCTTCATATATCTACATCAATTTCCCAAAATTTTCACGTAAAAAATGCACTATTTAAAGTATGTTTCTCATACTTTCGATAACTTTGAAGTGTATGTACTTTGTAGTGTTCGCTTTGAAATGAAGTGTACTAATTGAAGTTTATACTTTCAATAACTTTGGTGTTTGTAGTTTGTAGTGTGCACTACACTTCAAAACGTCCGAAGTGTGCACTTCAATGTAATGTAGTACTACATTGTAGTAGTGAGTACAGAGCGGACCCATCACTACTCTACACTCACAACACAACACACCTCAACCATAGTATTGATACACTTCCACCAATAATTGATCACATGCGTGTTAGTCTTGTCAGGGACAAACATGCACTAATTAGCCTAATGAACCATCAAGGATCTACCGAAAGAGAGTGAGAGGGGGCGGGGTCTAAAGTGGGTGTTACCCCATCTTTTGTGAACAGTAAATTAAATCTGGTAGTGGTTTTTACAAAGTTTACTAACAATCTGTTATAATGTCTAACCACAAAGTTAATGCTTTAAATATTAATAATATTAATAATATAACCTTGTTATTATTTAAAGAATTTGCAAAACAATTACACCTTCTCCCAACAGGCTTCTTTTTAATTAAATATATTAACCGGCCAATGCTGGTTATGGACCGTCACCACTCTCCAAGCTGGTAGTACCAAGAAAACCTGGAGCCAACAAGTTTGCGGAGCGTGCTTTTAGCATTGCGGGCCCAGCTATGTGGAATCAGCTGCTTCCAATTTTGCGATAGGTGGAAAATCAAAAACTTTTCGAGGAGAGGCTGAAAGCTCACTTCTTCAAGATTTAACATCTGTAAAGCGCCTTTATTTTATCGTAAACATGAACATTATGGAAAATTGAAAGCTTAAATTAAATTAATTCATTATTAATACATCATTTGTATTTCGCAATTTGATAATTTGAATTGGAATATGCATCATACATGAATATGAGTGGTTTGAAGTAAGGCTATGCCGTGACGGGTGGTGTACCGGGGTCATTGGCCTCTACAACCTCCCTGCCCCCCCTTACCCCCCCCCGGGGCCCACCCCGTCTGGGAAGGGTGCGAGCCCGAATCGATGTTGTGACGTGAGCCGCTCCTGATACAGGTTCAGACAGTATTTGGTTCATGATTTGTATCATATCATCGCACGTATCGTCGTAGCTACTCTATATGTTTTCGTACAAACGTTTCGTACACGTGAAATAAAAAAGGTGTTAATAGCAAGTTATATATAATGATCAACCGGGATCTTTTTGCATAAAAGTTACCTTTTAAATTTGTTTTTATCTTAGTTCCACGTTAGTTATTCGTCTCCCATACCTGCACTTATTTTTACTTCCTTTTTTTTTTAACTCATGGCGTCTGCTTGCTTGCCGATTTGCCGTCAACAAAAATTTTGGATCGATTTTTGACCCTTTTTCCGTGATCCATTCGAGTTGAAACTTGGCAAGTAGACTCGTGGCGACGATCAAGAAGATCTATCAAATTTTCGTTAAAAAAAAAAAATAATTATAGTATAATTTCGGATTTTTATTATAATATATTATAATCATTAGAAAAGTTTGATCACTAGCATAGCGGCCCGATAACGTCGCGGAATATTTTCTAAATTTGAATTACTCCGTCGGTATATAGAATAGCTACTTCACTACGAATGTCGAAAATCTAAATTGACTGACAAATGTTTTTAGAATTTAATCTTCACAGCATGAAGTGTCTTATCAAAGCTCAAAACATCTGACATTTTAGAAATATATTAAATTACTGTAAGTTTAGTGTTATGTTATATGTTTTAATTCGTCTTTAATTGTTGTTATATTTTACAAAGAAAGGGAGTATAATAAAAACTTGGTTTTTATGGGTTACTTTTTTATTGTTAATATCGATTTATTTTTTACCGACCATCGGCCCCTAAAGATATTAATAATTCAAGAAATTATTGGGTAATTAATGCAATGTCTATTCTTGTTCATTCTTTTAACTCGTAGCGTCTGCTTGTCTGCCGAAAAAACTTTGGATCGATTTTTAAACCTTTTTCCGTGATCCAATCGAGCTGAAACTTTGCAGGCAGACTCGCGGCCACCATAAAAATGATCTAGCAAATTTTCGTTGAAAAACATTTAATTATGCTATAATTTTGGATCTTTCGAAATTTAAAGGTTTTTTTCAAATTGGAAATCCTACAAATGAGAAAAGAGCCCGCCGTGTGGAGAAGGCGCAAAAACTGTTTCAACTAGTCTGACTCGAGCAATGGGTCCGATCAGACGGTTTTGCCGACGCCGCGCACCCCTATTCCAATTATAGTTTTCAATATTCTATAAGTTTTAAGAATAATAATATACATGGAATAGATTTTCCACATGAACTTAAAGCAAGAGGAATATGTTGATAGAATATCAAATTGGAAGCAATACAAATGAGAAAGGGAGTATAATAAAAATTTGGTTTTTATGGGTTTGTTTTTTTTTAATTTAATAATATTAACACAAAGACATTTTCCAGTTATTGAAATTTTATTAGTGGAGGATTTAATTTGTTGAATAGTTATTAAGAATTTAATTTCCATATGTGTCAAAATCTCTCAAGTGACAACTATAAACGGGATCTAGATCTTAAATTGCTATCTGGGGATTTCAGGATTAGATTTAGAAAGTATTTATTTATCAAAATATCAAAAATGGCAAAAAATAACTAACATAGATTTTTAATTTTTAATGCAAAAAATTGTAATTAGTAAATTTAATCAAATTTATGATAAACTTTATTTAAAATCAATAATTTTTGCAAAATATACAAAGTGTATATTTTTACGTAGAGTATTTTTATTATCATGAAAGAATTGATATTGAATATGAAACCGGTTGATTTTAATAAATAAACTAAATTGTACCAAACAAATTGTAAATTTGATTAAAAGATATTATTTATGATCACGAAAATATGTAAGGAAGTTTTAAACAAAAAATAACGATACACAAAACAATGCAAAATTAAAAAATATTTATTATATTGTAAAATAATTTTATTGTTACAAATATAATGGTCAAAGCAACAGCAAGGCATTATTTCATCATTCATTTAATCTCAGTTTATTTTTATACCGTTAAAATAATCCATAATATTAATCCTGGATGTTTCAGAATTGTAATTTTTTATGCTGGGAACCATAAATACCTTAGACTGGACCGGGATCGGACCTTTTTTATTTCATTAAGATTTTTTGACTAAATAATTTAATAAAATATATCATGGCTTAGTATTAATTATTTTGTTTTCGTTTCGGATTGATGTTGTTAACGAATCTCCATTTTTTCTTAACAAAGAATACTTTATTATATGAAAACCGAGTTAGAAATAGCACTTGGAAGTTTTTTAAAATTTTTATTCTCATTTTTATCATTGTGTATTACTTTCAAATTTATTTTAAAAAGATTTTAGAAAACTGGGGTCAATATTTCTATCTAAGCTGCACCCTCGCTTATCTGCCAAAATCTAATAGGTTTAATAATGATATATATTATATATCAACCATTTTAAAAGAATTTACGATTTTAACGCTTTTGAATTAATAAATTAATTAATTTTCAAAAAATAAGAAAAGTATATCTTTCATAAAAATGCTCTCCCAGAACATTAAAAATACAAAGAAATAATGCGTCCTAAACAGACATTCAAAATATTAAATTAAATTTTTTAAATCAAATTAATTAATCAATTAGAAAGTCATACAGAAAAATCCAATTCACGAAAAAATATTAGGTTACTACTGGGATCAAAAAAAGTGGATTGCTCTATGGACAAAAATAAAAATTAATCAATTAATAAAAATAAGAACTACATATAAGGTCGATATATTCACGGAAACATAGAGGGTTGCTATAGCTTAGTGGTCAGAGCACCGGCACCGGAAAGGAGGTGACCTGGGTTCGAATCCCAGTAGTAACGTAATATTTTTTCGTGAATTAGATTTTTCTGTATGTCTTTCTAATTGATTAATTGATATGATTTAAAAAATTTCACAAAACTTCGTTCTGAAAAAATTACAACTTCACAAATATGAATGTGTTCTTGAATATATATTAAATTAAATATATGGGTAGGTACTAGCCACTAAATACAAGTATTATGTAGTAGCAGATAATCCTACGAGGAGAAAAAAAAGCAAAAGAAGTGCTAAGAGACACAATAATCAACCTGCAGCCGCTGTCTTATTTTGTAAGATATTTCACTGGTCCATGGTAATAAGAGGAATCATGTCATTTTCCCAATCTTCGTCTTGTTTGATTTCCCAAAAGCTTGTAGATCAGATTGAACCCTCCAACCCTCAGAGAACCTCCAATTGTGGATGGTGGTCCAGGTATAACGGGATGGTTTCCAGTATTTTCAAAACCAATTCATTCAATCATTCACTGCTGAAGGAAGACCTACCTACGACTTGACCACTTCCTTCAATCCTTTATAAATCTTTACAATGTCATTTTAACTTCTCCGATAGTGAAATCTCTAACCATGGATTAATTATGACGGCCATAGATTAATCTAGACTGCATGACACTGGCTTCTCATATCGAGGATTCAGGATTCGATTCTTAAGCCTGGGTGTTCTAATAATGTGTTTTGTTAAAGCAATTAGGTTTCACTATCTGCTGCCTTTTAAACTTTTCTCATTTTATTTCTCTTGGACATTATTCGAGATTATTGTCTATTTATTTATAAGACGCTTGTGTGGAAAATCTTTGGTCGATAGAGTAAAGAATGAACAAATTAGAAGTGAATGCAATGCTGTGTGGTAGATAGGATAAAGAAAGGAGTGCTGAGATGGTTTGGTCATGTGGAACGTATGAACGAGGAAAGGATGGTTAAGAAAATATGTGAGGCGAGTGTTGAAGGCAACAGAAATAGAGGGCGTCCACGAAAGACCTGGCATGATCAGATACAACAAGTGTTTGAGGATGGCCCTGTTAAAAGCCGCAACAACCGTAGAACTTGTATGAGAAGATGTATGAATGTGGCCGAAGCAAAAGTGGTGCGCCAGGATAGAAGAGTGTGGCTTTCAATCCTGCGGGTAAACGGCGTGATGGTTAGTTAGTTAGTTAGTTATTTATCGGTTATCTCTAAATCTAAAAATGTGGCCTGCTCGAAAACGAAAAATAAAGCTAATTTTACTCGGATTAAACAAATAAAAATAATATCCTTTCATCCCTTTGTTATTTATCTTTAATAAAGCAATTGTTTCGAAAATAAATTCACATTTCTCTCATACTTTTGCGAGTTTTTTTTCCAGCGAAATATTGCAACACGACGATTTGAAAAATCAACATTTTTGTATGTAGATTTGAGTGTGTTTGCCTACCATTGTGTCGCTGAATGAAATTCCTATTATTGAAATATTTTATTGTGCACGTGTGTGGGGGTAGGTACGAAGAGGGTGGATATTTTTCCACCCCGAGCCAGCGGCCCAGCATCACGGTACATAAAGTAAATCTGGCTTCTATTAAAGGAACGGCTGGAGCGAAGAATTCATATTTCAACATAAAAATGGAATCTAACATAAAAATCCTGTTTTAATACAACATAATATCTATTGCATTCTTTCACTTTTCTATTTCATTTTATTTATATTTTATTTTCTATCGTGTGTACATGTATTTTAAGTATATTCTGTGTTACCAGCAAAATCTTAAAGTTTTTTTTTTACTAATTTATATAAATTAACTTTGTAAACACATTTATTGAAAAAATTCAACATTCAAAAATTATTTAATAAATTAGAAATTTTGGAAATAAGAAAGAATGTAAATAGTAAATTGAATTTTATAAATAATCAGGTCCTTTTTGCAAATAGTCATCTTTTAAATTTATTTTCATGTTAAGTAGGTACTTTATATTATCATTTTCCATATATAACATTTTAATATTTTGATCTATATTTCGATTTTTAAATTTTATTTTCTTTATCCTGACGAAGAAGCCATTGGCTTCGAGACATGTTGAATTTTTCAATAAATAAGTGGTGTTTACAGAGTAAATTTATATCAATTATAATTACGTCACCACAAAATAAATTTGCTATATTTGAAGAAGAATTTTTTTTTACTATTTTTTTTTAATTTTTGTTGAATTTAATTTTCAATTTTAACGCTATTTAAGTCAAAGTTATCATGAAAACTAACATCTAGTCATATAGATAACTTACCGGAAATTGACCCCGGAACCTCTAACGTGAGAAACCTGCTTGACTACGCGGGATACCTAATTTAATATATACGAATATATTTTTAAATGGCACGATGAAGAATTCCAAAGACAGAGTAAAATATATAATTTAGGTATATTTACACGGCGGTTAACATAGGTATGTTCTTAGTGCTTTGATCTATACGATAAAGAGGGACAACTGTATAAGTTTATCGAAAATATGTTTATAATTTTGGATAAGTTTTTAGAAGCTCGGTGAAATTTTTCTATGGTTCTTGGAGTAAAAATACACCACTCTTTTAACGCCGTAAAACGCGGTATTTCAAATTTTTTATTATTCAACAAACTAAGTTCACAAAAAGCATTTATTATTAATAAATTAGAACCACGCATGTCGCCAGTGATCTGTGTATTATAATATAAATGAAAATGTAAGACCCGAATCTTTTTGTCAGTTACTGAACAACAAATGTCAAAAAATCATTCCGTTCACTAAATTATGGATAAGTTCCTTCTCGTCAATGTTCACATTATAATAAATATTTACCTTTTTTTGATGCAACGCAATATACGATATAATATGTAAAAACAAACATGCCTTATACCACTCCCATATGGAATATGTTTTTATAAATATTAAAGTACATGTCAAAGTTTAAATCAAAATATAAAAAAAATGAATGAATAAAGCAGAGCATTCGATTGAGGAATAGAGAGATTAATTGATTACAAAAAATGTTTTGGAGACGCCCAGTAAAAATAAAGGTAAAAATAAAACGGTAAAAGTGTGTATATGTATGTATAGAAAAATGTTTTAAATTTAATTAATCTCGCTATTTCTAACACAATCTTTTCATGACGAAATTTTGTTACAATTTTTTTCTCAAACTTCCACGAATTTCTAAAAAATTTATACATTTCTCATTTAACTACTTTCCATACTTTTCCCGCAACATTATATAGCAACACATGTATATACAACACTAATACATACAAACATTCGTATTGCTTGTAGATACCTTTTAATATTTGTTAGCAATATGAGATCGTTCTGGGGGAGGAATTCTGAAAGGGTTGCAAGGTTTTTTCCAACGTTATTTACAATTTCCCAGCAAAGAGTACTTCATGTTTCGTACATTATTTTAATTGCCGCTTTTCATAAAACATGAATGACTGAAAGTGGAAAAAATTAAAATGCAAACTGGAATTCAAATAAAACACTCAAATATTGTCGATTAGAAGTGGAAATAGAATGATACCTAGAAAAGTGAACTTCGTAAATAATAATAATTGTTCGACGAATTTTTCTTCTGAATGAAGGTTTGAACATTGTGGTGACATTGTTATTAAAATAAAACACAAATCATTTTGTTTTCACCACTTTATTATATATAAAAACTACATGTTTCGAGAACAATGTTCTTGTTTGTTTATGTACTAAAATTGAGAATGATAAACCATGCATGTTTGTTACGTTGATGGGGTGGGTGATGGGAGGGGTGGAGGTGTTAATTATGGAATATAATTTTGAAGGGGATGGAATCTTAAGTGGAAAAATATTAAATAGTGGGTTATGCACAAATTTTGTCTGATTATTTATTATATTTGAATTAATATTAACACTTTTCCTAATTTAAAGTATTTCTGGATTATTTATTTGAGGGATCTTATAACTAGTATGTAAAAAATTTAAACCTGTATAAATATTAAATTTATGGTCGTATTCTATTAAATGTTTTGCAATATCCGATTCAACATTGCTAGTTAAGCTTTGATGTGTTCTTTTACCCTAGTTTCAAAATTTCTACCCACTATTGAATATTTTTCCACTTAAGATACCATCCCCCTCCGATGACATTCCATAATTAACATCTCCGACCCCCCCCCCTTCTCTCACAATCCCGTCGCCGTAACACACTTCTATAGTTTATTTTTTTAAGTTAAGTGCACAAACAATCCTGAAGAAGAGAATGTTATCGAAACATGTAGATTTTATATCTAATAAAGTGATGAAAACAAAGTACTCTTTTTTTATTTTAATAATAATAATACTTTAAGGACTTTGCGGATATTCACACACTCAAAAATAGATTGACGACCAACGTTTTTCCTCTGTTAAAGGAGTATTTATTTGCACTTGTAATATAAAAACCTAATGAACGATTTTTTGAGACGTTGATGTTTAATATAAAATTTCAAAGCAATTATTATAACTATAAATAATATAACTTGTTTGGTCATACCATAAAACATAAATATAATGTGATTTTACTTATCTAAAATACATTTATCGATTTATGTATCGTTTCAGTAACACGTTTAATAATCCCATAAAATATTAGAAGCTCTCGTGGTAAACTCCAAGCGACGTTAAGAGGAAAACACGAGAGACCTACGAAAATATTTTTTTAAATATATATGACATTAGGAAATTTTAAAAAAGTGATAAAAAACTTAAAATAATGAATTACGAGCACAGAATATAAAAACGTACAGAGATGGACTAAGCCCGTTATTAAGGAGAGAGGAAGAATGTCCTTCCTCGAGTGTATCTAAGATACATTAATATACCAATTAAAGTATCTATCCTTGCACAATGAAATTCCCTAGTAAGAAAAAGTTTTTTTTTTTCATTTCGTTGCAAATCGAGTCTCTTAAGTAAAAATATTTCTTGTAATAAAGTCCGACTTATTTACTAAGACATTATAGTATTAGCATGCATATGCTAATACTATAATGTCTTATGCCAATGCATGGAATTCGACTTTATAATGAAGCATATAAATTTATAGGTAATTTTGGAAGGGATAGTTCCATAAAATTTAGAATTCAGTACATTTTAAATTAGTACATTCAAAACATTTTTTTTTATTTCTTTGGAAATTGCTGCCTTTGTTTTTAAACCCCACAATTATTGTTTGTTGAAATAAAGTTTTCCAGATAGTTTGAATTACAATACAAATAAACAAGACTTTTAGCGTTTTGAAATTACTAAAGTCTTACGCAATTTCCCTCTTCCAGCTTTGCATACCTTTATTCGCATTATAGGCAATAAATATGACTTGCAAAACATAGTTTTACGTCAAAAAGACTTCTTAAGACGTTTATTTCAGGTTCTGAGATTAAATTCGTATCTTAATTGAGTACTAAAATGTAATTGTAATTTTCATATTACGGCATGTCGCGACTGGACATTATTTCTTGACATTTATGTTAATTGAAGAAGTAATTTGCGACTAAATAACTTATTCGCTAACTGTTTTCAGTTTTATTGATGCGTAAACATTTTAGGTTACACCCCCTCTTCTCCTTAAGTGTCCTCAAAAATAACTTCAGCAAAATATTCGACGAAAAAGTGACCAAATAAACTCATTACATGGTGATATGTATTTTATTCATATCAAGCCTATTAATAAATTACAAAAAGTACCTACGTTCAACATTCATCATATTTCATTCGTCTATAAATATAAAGTCCTGTAAACTTATACATTGTCTATGATTTACACATTTTTCCTCAGATATTGCCTATGAAATGTCAAAATATACGGTACATTTTTCGAAACTTTGAAATGTAATATCTTAAAATAAATAAAAACACTTTTCTTTGTATTAAACACGATTTATTATTGTGCCAACCGGTTTTGTTTAAACTTAAGCTTCATCAGGGCAACTTAATAACTGATGTTGGAACTTCAGTTATTATGTGATTTGTAAACATTTTCTATGTATGATTGTTTAAAAATATTATATATATTATTAATTAAATTTAAAAAAAATGTAATTCATAGATCATTTATTTTGAATTGCGATATGTTCAGATGTATAATTAAACCATTCATTTTTATGTATTTACTTCTAATTCCATTATCAATGCATTATTCGTGGCTACAGTATAACTAGGAATATTTATTGGAAAACGCGTCTGATAAGTATTTGTAAGAGATCTGATGATCAAATATATTTATTTTAATTTATTTATTGCATACACATCTTCTGTCATCAATCGTTGTAATACTCTGTTGTATATGAAATAAAAAAATAATAATTGAAATACGCAATATTTAAATATCGATGTGTAACTTGCAATGACATTTTTATTAATAAAAATTAGTTGAAATTGATGGAATGTTACTGTTTAATCCCTAAGTGAGATCTGGTCTGGAATAGTGATGGTCAAACCGTTATTTTAACCGGTTATTTTCGGTATAGTTATTTGGGATTTGTGTCAAATTGTATCGATGATTGGTAACTAAGATATAATTGTTGTCACGTACCGATGGAAGCCCGTCGAATTGCGAAAAATCAATTGCCAATCATCGAAGCAATCAGATATAATTCTTCAATAACGGTTACTGTGTCACCGGTTACCATCACCAGTCTGGAACTTCCGTTGTTTAAGGAGATGCTTCTTTCAATCACACTATGAGCCTCAAATTCCAAATAGTAAAAAACACACATTTCTTAGTCAAATAACATTGTAGAGTTAGTGAATTTTGACGTAACGATATCACTGGTATAAACTTTAAGTGTACATAAATAATTTTGCCTTAAGATATTATAACAATGTAGTCAAATTGAGAATAGGGATTATTACAAATGCTTACGTATTTTAATTTCCGACAGGGCACCACGAGCCACGGCATGTAACACACATTAGTATTGGGCAAAATCCTAGATGTCGCAACGCGTCGTCCTAATACTTTGAGAGAAAAACGAAAATAATCATTAATTTTAATAAACTAAAAATTTTGTGTAAACAACTCAGAGTAACTTTACGTCTACCGGTTTCGATAACACAGTAACTTCGACGGTCGCAAACTGTAGGACGCGCAATGTGCATGCGTACATCCTGACGAAGATACAGTTGTATCGAAACTGGTAGACGTAAAGGTACTCCAAGTAGTTAAAACATTTTTTTAAAAATAAATAATCTTGTCCAACCATAAAGTTAACGCTGTAAACATCAAACATATTCAAGTTATCATGGCGACCAGTGTTAATTAGATGTTACCGTAAAAATTACTGTGGTAAAAATCTGATTTCTATAAGATACCTTTGCATTGATTATTATATTTATTCGAGATATTTTCGAGAGCACTAAGATTTAAGTCTTATTACTGCCTTTGATTGTCTCTTACGAGCTCGCAATATAAGTGAGTAAATCAATATTCAACACACATAAATATCTTTCATGCCGTAATATATATTACCGTGAAAGATATATGGTTATTATCTTGCGATTTGATATTGAGAGGATGAAAATAGCTATAAATTTTAATAAATAATAAGAGGTAATAAAGAAGAACCGGTTTTAATATGATAATAAACCACAATATTAAAGTTAATCACGATATTTTCAAGAATGGCAAAATGCTGTTTACCGAGGGCCCTGCGAATCTGGAATTTTACTTCGAATCGATTTTATTGTATTAATAATATTTGAGTAAAGTATAAATTCAATTATAAAATAATATCGAATTACGAATTAATAAAACAAATGTTGCAGTCTTTTGTTTTTCTAATACATTGCACTTTTTTAGTATTTTTTTTTTGTATAAAACAGAAAAGTCTCGCGTATGGAGAGAAGGTCATGTAAAATTATCAAAAATTGCGGGTAAATCAGGAAAACATTACGTTAAATCCAGTTTATCAGTAATTTATATGTACTTAATTGTTGATGAAATAAAATTTTATTATTAAGGCATTAAGGTATAAAATACCAAACATGAAATAAAATGAATATTATAAACCACGAGACAAACATGTCTAGATTATGGGCGTTGCAAATATTCTCAAATAATATACTTAACTAACTAACTAACCTTCACGCCGTTTTCCGCAGGGGTAGGCAGAGAGGATTGAACGCTACACTCTTCTATTCTGGCATACCACTTTTGCTTCGGCCACATTCATACATCTTTTCATACAAGTACTACGGTTGCTGCGGCTTTTAACAGGGCCATCCTCAAATACTTGTAGTAAGATTTTCCACGCAAGCGTCATAGTGACCTCATTTCTACCGCATTCAGTCTACTTTCATTCCTCTTTTGCCAATTCCAGGCTTCACTTCCATACATCAGGTTTGGCACTAGAACGCCATTATGTACGGCTAGTCTTGCTTCCTTTGACAGATTCTTATTAGCTATAATTGCATTTTATTCGTTTCCCGCAGTCACTCTCCTTTCGATATCATTCTCAGCCTTGCCGTCTCTACTAATCATTCTTCCCAAATACACAAACTCGTTTACTTGTTATAAGTATTTATTGCTTACAATTACATCACACTTAGTGACTCTTTCGTCTCTCTCGAATAGCATCACTTTCTGACATTCATCAGTAGTTCACTTTGCATGCATACATCGGACATCCTGGATACCAGGCAGATCAGCTTCACTGCATCGTCTGCGTAGGCATGATATTGCTGCCATTAATTTTAACCCTTTATTATTTGTATTTAATATATTTACCCTTGTTTTTATATCAAAATTATGATTGATTATTCGCAAATTTTGATATTTATTATTATTTTAAAGTCATCGAATCAAAGCGACTACCAAACCTCGAATTTTAAATTAAATCTTTTAAATTATAAAAATAGAAAATTCCCAAAGCCCTGGTTTCGACTGCGAGACGTTGATAAATGTATTTACTGAAGTTATCTGCTTGATTGGGAAACTCAAAAGTGAACCTCTTAAAGTAAATATTATTTTATGACGAACGACAAGTTTATTTAATTACGTTTATGTCGCATAAATTTTTCTTCCTTGTACTTAAATTTAACATTTAAAATAATATTAATAATCTTTAATACATGTTATTCTTCGACTGGTTTCCCAATGAGTTCTCTTGAATTGGTTTTCAATTATCATTATTAATTTTTGCCTCTTAATAAATGCGAATACAGGCGGACCTCGACTTTCGAACATTCGACTTTCGCACAATTCGCTATTTCGCACATTGTCGCGCTGTGGCGTAAAGATATCCCCTCTCGTTTGCTCACAAGCAGGCGGAATTCTGGCATCACTTGCATCTTTCTTGCTCCCGTCACTTTGCTTGTGAGCTAGCTAGGATAGAGATTTAGTCTTGCGCAGAAAGGAAAGATGATAATTTACCACTTAAAATATTATTAATCTTAGACAATGCTCCAGGACACCCAAAATCTCTACAGAATTTATACACGGAAATCAATGTTGTGTTTCTTCTTCCCAATACTACCTGCCTTATACAACCTATGGACCAAACGGTGATAGCTATTTAAACGATAATTATATGTGGTCAATAATGACTTAGGCTATCGAGGCAACTGACAGGGAAGGTGGGCCTACATTAAAAGATTTCTGGAAGAACTAGAATGTATAAAAGCGTGGACATATAGCTTGGGCTGAAATAAAAGATTGATATAGTCCGCCTAATGAATGAACTAAACTTAGATGTTACCAATGAGGATGTTAAAGAGATTATAAAATCTCACTCAGAACCTCTAACAAATGAATATTTAATTGAGCAACATGAGTATGAAAATGAAATATATAATGAAAATGAGGAAGAAGAAGCTGATGAAATCATCAAGACTTTAATAATGAAAAATATGAATGAAGCCTTCATGCATCTTGACAAATTTTTAAATATGATGGAAGATTGTGATCCCAATGGAGAGCGCATATCTCGAGTGTACAGGCCGATCAATAAAGACATAGCATGTTATAAAATATTATATGAAGAAAAGAAAAAGAGTGGCAAACAATTAACTCTTCATAACTTTTTAAGGGAAACACCCGCAAACCCCACTTAAACATGTCTCTTAAACCACTTTAAAGCCTCTTAAACATCATATATTTACTTGATATATAAATATTATAAAATACATACAATTTTAATTTTTTTTTACTTCCCTCTACTTTCGAACATTCAACATTCGCACACATTTTCAGGAACCAATTGTGTGCGAAAGTCGAGGTCCGCCTGTATACGGTATACTAAAAAGTTTACAGTTTGTTATCAGTTATCAGTTTCAATATTCGTATGATGATCAGTAATCACCAATCATGCTGTCTGGAGTATAGAGTAGACGAGAATAAGAAAATGAAAAATAATGACCTTGTGATGGACCCGATAGTGTAGTGTAGTTTTTCCTCCCCAGGAAGAAAATATTGATTTCCTGCAAATTTATTTCTTATTTAACTTAACGCTTATGAGGGTTGCCTCATGGATTTTGACCACGAAACCTTAATGGGTAGTACGAGGGAATTCAATCCAATCCTGATATTTGCCTATTAATGTTACATCAAGGCCAAAAAAGACCTACAATGTATGTAATATCTATATGTATATTTAAATATAGAAGAAGGGTATTTTGTGAAAGATATAATTTGAAATAATGCGAGATTGATAAATAACAATTTTATTTAGAATTTTTATTATTATTTCGAATAAAATGCATTTAGAAATACCGAAGCCTGCAGAGTCTAGTCTTGAACTAATTAAGCCACCCCGAAATTTATTCGATCTATTCAAGATTGTGTATGATCTTATCCCGGGATTCTAAAATACTGTAAACTAGGTCAGATTCGATTCCCTAGTCATTAAAATGTCATTTATTCCTGTTATTGGATTCCCTAGAGATGACATGAATCATCTTTGAATACTCATTCAGGGATATCATTCAAATCAATCCAAAAAGACTTTCTCTCTGAGAATCCACTTTTAAATGACCTCTTAGTAACACAACTAACTCTCGTAACTTGCCTTATACACAATGCCCCTTTACAAATATATATTTTTATTTTTATTTATTTATTAATGCCCTACAGGGCTTTTACAAACAAATAGGTAAAGTGTACATTTATATAATGGATAGTATAAAGAAAAAAATAATAACATATAAAAATAATAATGACAATGTGGAAATCAAATACTTAAAATACAAATACAAATATAAAGAGATAAATGTAATATAAAATAAAAAGCAAGTATATAATAAAGCAGAAGCATAAGGAAAACATAATATAATAAAAATTCAAAAAATGAAAAAATAAAAAGTGATAATAAGTGAAAAGCTAGCACATGCTTAGAAAGTCATAATATAATAAAAATGTTACCCGCATCAAATAGTCCCGAAAAGGACTTTTACACCCCCGACATTTCGAATAGATAACGCTATTCATTCTCAAGGGCCTTCTATCTTGAATCCTGCCAAAACAGGACGAGAAAACCGGATTATTCGGAGAAAGAACCAGGATGAAAGTGAGTAAAAGATGCTTAAAATTATTGATTTATTTGTTTAATAACCGACTTTATCAACGAGTAGTGACTTTGCTAATTTGGTTTTTTATTATTTGTGAATTTTGCAGGTTAAATATCAAAGGCGTTTTTTTTCCAGGAATTGCACTATTTTCAAATTATGGTGTTTCTAAGATATTAGTCCAGGTGTCTGAACTTCTATAAATACTGCATTCCTGGAAAAAACCTTGAAGTTACTTGTGAACACTAAATCAAGAATCATCACCATCTATCTCACCACCATTGGAGGCTTCCTTCAAGGTTCACCAAGTTTTAGTGAATTCGTTGGCCCGTTGCCCGCCGATCTTCGCGCTACAGACAATGGTGAACATAAAATGGATATGGATTGAGAGTACATTAGATGAAAAACACTGTGTTGTTACTCCTGAGCCAACAGCGTTACACTCCGACCTCTCTATTAGCATTCTACCGCTTACTTAAACAATTAATTATTTAAAAATGTAATAGAAGAAATTCATTGTTTTCCTTTATATGTACAATCTGTTTCAATATGTTTAAAGCTCTGAAGATTTGTCTCTTCCCATCTAATAAAACAAGATCAATACCAAAATGAATGAACACGATTGATAAGCTGATTATATTTCACATACAATACCATTTGGAAGAAACACACATAAATGATAAAATAACTTCTCAAAAAAAGTAACCCATAAAAACCAAGTTTTTATTATACTCCCTTTCTTTGTAAAATATAACAACAATTAAAGACGAATTATATCATATAAGATAACACTAAACTTACAGTAATTTAATATATTTCTAAAATGTCAGATGTTTTGAGGTTTGATAAAACACTTCATGCTTTGAAGATGAAATTCTAAAAACTTTTTTCAGTCAATTTAGATTTTCGACATTCGTAGTGAAGTACCTATTATATACACCGATGGAGTAATTCAAATTTAGAAAATATTCCGCGACGTTATCGGGCCGCCGTTTCTTATTAAACTTTTCTAATGATTCCAATTTGAAAAAACCAATAAAATTTCTAAAAATCCGAAATTATACTAATTATTAATTGTTTTTAACGAAATAGATCTTCTTGATCGTCGCCACGAGTCTACTTGCCAAGTTTCAGCTCGATTGGATCACGGGAAAAGGGTCAAAAATGGATCCAAAGTTTTTTTTTATGGCAAGCCGGCAAGCAAGCAAGCAGACGCCACGAGTTAATATAAAGGGAGTAAAAAGATACAAAGATTCATTCCGGGTTCTTCTGGAACCAAGAATGGCCTACCACAAATGAATTTTATATAAATGATTTCATGAGACACAAAAGGAGGGATTATTGATTACGTATAAAGATGTATTATTTAATAATTAAGTCATATCTATGAACTATTGTTAAAAATAAGACAGATTTTCTCATATAAAATACAATTAATATGTACAGAAAATCTCGCGATAAATTTCATTAGGAAACTTATCGCAAGTTTCTTTTAATACTCCGAGTTTATAATTTGTAGTTTTTAATTTAACTTTTAATTACTTCAAAAGCAATGTTTGAAGTTTTAATTGCGATATTTTTCTTCGCTGTTTGTCTGTTTCGTTTGCCGTTGTGTTTTTAATTACATTTTTTTAGAACGTGAATGATGGAAATATGTACAATTTCATTTCTAGTTAATAAGTTTCCTTTATTTTTACAGGATCAATGATTTAGTGTTATCTCTCTCTTTTAAAACGTATAAATTATCAATTAAACTTACACAATATAAAATATATTATGATCAAATTAGCACGGAAAGCGAAATAGATGATGGTGATTATACACATATGCACATATATTAGAGTAGAATACACATATATACATATATTAGAGTAGATTAGAGTAGATTATACACATATATTAGAGTAGAAAAAGAGGTAGAGAGTCTACCTAAGATGCAGATTGAATAAAAACCATTCTACATAAGTAAATGACGTTTAGAGCAAGCCAAAGCCATTCTTCTACATGAAAAGGTGTTATATAGCCATTACCTAAACTTTATGTTTGCAAATATGAATGATACGATGTTATATATTCCCTGTACTTTTATATCAAAAAGAATCGTAGACACTTATTCGAACAATGCTGAAAAACACTTTAAATTTGGATGTACAGACGGCTTCTAAAAAGAAGTTGCGTATGACAATGTATATGCGAAAGAAAAAAGATCCTCAAGAATGAAAATTCGTAAATCACCTATCATGAAACATTAAAAAAAAGTTCTGCATCTCATAACTTAAGGCAAAATTTTTATCAGAAAAAGTCCTGGAAGACGAAGAAAATCCCGGCTGAAGAATAAAAAGCAATGGTTCAGAAAATCAAGCACCAAAAGAAGATTTTCTTCATTTTAATATTAAAATTTTGACCTTCATTTTAACTCTTAAAAGACTGTGCTAAAAAATACCTTCGGGAACGGTGGTGTAACACAGCGTTACCTGATTAAAAATCGGCATAGTTTTTAATATGCAATAAAATATACATATATACGATATATATATAAGACTTTTTAAATGTCCCTTTATATAATTATGTAAGGTAAACATACATATTTGCATTATTTTAGTAAATTATCATTAAATCATGGCATATCGAATTTGCGTGCGCTTCCGCTGACGTATCATTACCAACTGAATTCAAGACGCGGTCGCTAGGTCGCCTGCACTCCGTCTTTGTCTAACACGTGTTATGCGACTCTAGCGTACTCTTTCGATATAGTTTTCGCTTTCACCGAAACCCAAGCAACCGCCATCTCTGTCCTTCATGAAATGTGTGGTATTGTCGTGCTCTTTTTTGCTCGATTTAACTACGATGTGCAATATTCTTCTCTCTTTTACACACAATACGAGAGAAATGAATAAATATTTTTTAATTAAAAAATCCTTACGTTCCTAACAGGTTAGTTTAGTCATTTTGGTGTGAAAATGTCTATTCGATGATTATAAAAAATGTGAATTTTTAATTTTCGTAAATAAGGTAGATATTTCATATTTTCTATTACATGTAGACCTACGTTACATCACCGACACACAGGAGTTAATGTTAAAATTTTGACCTCAAAACATAGTAGACACTACAACTGTGTGGATATTCATCCTCTTGACGATTCTGATTCTTCTCCACCTTTATCTGCAGCCTGCAATTCGGAAATCAGTTGCAATAGGATTGAAGTGGTAGGTAAGTTCCATTTTATAAGAAATAAATGTTGAACGTCTATCTTCCACAATTCAAATGGGCAAACTAAAATACTTCAGACATCTCACAAGACCTTCAAGTTTGTGTTTACTGGGGTATTTTGCCGTGTTGTTACGACCTTTCGGACCGACGTTTCGGATCCCATTGCAGGGTCCATCATCAGAGCTGATGTGTTGTTGTGAGTGTTGGTATTGTGGTTAAGTATCGGCTTGCAATACTGTGCCGAAGTCATGATATGTTGTATTGCGTTATGTGTCTCTGCGGGGTCTGTGTCGAGAATGACTTAGAAGCGCCGAATACCAAGATGTTTTTTAATTTGAGACCATCATCTCTGTTAATATTTATCGGATGCTTGTAGATTTCTAGTACTTTCTTGATAGGACGCGTATGGTAACTCTTAGGCTTTCCAAGGATTGTCGGTTCGAATGCAAAATGATGGCCGGTATCCAGAAAATGCTCAGCCAGTGCTGATTTTTCTGGATGACCGAGTTTGCATGCCCGTTTGTGCTCGTTGACCCTTTTGGAAATTGTACGCGCCGTTTGTCCCACGTATACTTTATCGCAGTTTTGACAATCGAGTCTATTTCTTTTCTTTCTTTCTGTTTCTAAGCGATCTCAATACTTCGCTGATCTCAACAAATCCTTAATTTTTGAGTTAGTACCAAAAACAGTTTTAATGTCTCTTTTCTTGAGAGCTCTGGCAATTCTGTCTATCTTGGGACAAAAGGTAGAAAGGCGATGCCTTTGCACTCAGGTTCTGTATGTTTTTTCAGGACGAACAGAACTCGTTCTTATGAAGCGTTGTATCTGTCGCTTCTGGTAACCATTGCCTTCCAGTGCGTAATACCCCAGTAAACACAAACTTGAAGATTCTGAGGGGCCGTGAAAACCTAAGAACATTCTTATCTTACAAGACGAATGGGTGTAGAGGAAGAGGCTGTACAAGGCAGAGTCGAGAGAATCATCTTCGCGGAAGATTGCCGACTGGTCGAAGGTGAAGGTTCGACTTGGTGAAGTTTGCAATCAATAGTTCACCTCAGGAACGCCAGAGACCAAACAGATGGTACCGGACAGCTTAAATGGTGTGAGGTCATCATTATCACAGCAACAACAATCACTCTGCCGAGAACACAAAAGAGAAGAAAAGAAGACGAAAACCTTTCAATGGCTTTTATTACTCCATGCTTTGGACGTATGTAGCTCCGAAGTATCACCGTGGGGTTTAAGTAAAATACTTGGATAAACGATAAACTTTATTTGGTCAGCACTGTTCGCTCCCGAAAATTATTATTTAAAAAATTTCACACGTTGCTCGTAATTTTACACTTGGAATTGGCTAGCGCTCGATGTCAAGCTTTATATAGCAACCGCTCTGTGCCAGTATTTAGACACCTCGGATCATTCCACACTTTTCAATATTATTCGAGGAGCTTCTAAATCCCTGGACTATTTTTATCATGGTTCTTTCTTTAACGTAACAATACTACTTATTTTGACCCTTAAAGTCTATATGGGTGTAAAAATACCCAGATCTATTTGGTTTTTATCCGTGACACTCTTGAGTTTTTGTCACAGCGCTTTGCGCTTTCGTGTATCCTCCTAACTCGCTAGTAGCCCTTGAACGCGTGGGGGGAGCGCTCGTTCGCACGCGTAGTTTTTTCCACACTCTTGCCTCCCGGGTGTATCGACACCCATGATAGCCATAGTGCTCTACTGATTTACAACGTCAGTATTTACATTTTTTATATTTCATTATAAAATTTTGCATGCTAAATTGAGCTATTTATATGTCACTTTATTTTTAGATCATAAGTCATCTGCAGATAGAAAGTTCTCAATAGAATGCTCAATAGAAAGTGTACCAAATATATATGCACGGAACATTGCATGATCAAATGTGATAATTGTACCAAAGGATCTTTAAATACCTTTATATTGTTATTAGTGTTGATTTTTGCATGAAAAGATTGATAAAGTTATTTGAAAAGGACTGAGAAACCAAAGTTCCTAAAAATGTTAAGTGTTTTTCGTCTCACTTCTGAAGCAAAATTTGTATATATTTTATAAGATATATTTTAGTTAAGTACGCCAGATCAAAGGCAACATAGTGTACTAATAAGAAATAAAAACATTTGATTTTTATTTGGATTTCATTTTTATATTTTTTTTTGTATTCCCTCTCAAGCTGTTCACATTTTCAAAACTGAATATTTTTACGATTTTTACAAAAATATGTACAAATAACTACTTATATTTATTAACAAAGGTCCAAATTAACTGTTAAGAGTAAGTTGTTTACAATTTTTTTAAATTAATTAATAATCTCGTCATTTTTTTAAAATAGGGTGGTTATAGTCTTAGTGAGTTTTGTAATTCATTATAGCTCTTAACACTGTGGTTTTGCTGGTTAATTGGTTTTGCTGTGTGTGTAAAATATGATTATTAACTATGGTGAAATGACCCGCGATTTCGCTTTGGAGGCATTCATCTTAACGCTTACATTTAAGGCTGGTTGCATTTACTTTACAACACTGTATCATCAGCTAACGGAAATTAATGACGCAGCTGCCATTTATTACAATGCCTTCCATTATTCAGTTTAGTGTCTCATTAAATGTTAATTCTGATATTAAACAGTATTGATGACGACAATGCACAATCGCGACGTACACCTTTGTTAATGTCTATTAGGTTAGTTGAAATGTTTGAATTTAAACTATGCTTTTTATCGGCAATAAAAATTTAATACATATAATACTAGTAGAAAGCATTTTATTTTACTAATAGTTACGGCTGCACGTATATTCCCGTGCAAAATATTAGTCACGAAAAGTATTATTATCAGAGGAACAAGTAATACTACTAATCGCACTACACTCAAACACAAATATATAATATACATAAATGTACATGTGAAATATAATTAATTACAAAAATACATGTTACTAGAGCATGCCGAAGACACTTGTAATTGGGATAATGGGCATAGTCTTCACTACAATGTTTATTATCTGAGTGTCATGTACCCATTATCCTGTTAGTGTCTCTAATAAATAAAAATAAATAAATAAAAAAAAATAAAAAAATAAAAAAAATAAAATGATAAAACCAACCAAAGGTAAGAAAAACTGTTCAGAATATTTTGATTATGTTCAAATTAATCAAGAGCACAACACTGGATTTTTATCTCAAGGGACATCATTAATCATGATATATTATAGATGTTTCATAGAGACAAAGCTATTTTTAATATGAGAAAGAATGGTTATATACGTCTTTTTGGGTGTTCATACAGCTTAAGACCCACATCGTACGGCTGACTTGTGTAATCACTTTCCAATCCCCATGAACACGCAAAGACTTCCATACCTGCTCTCTACGAGACATCTATAATATATTTTGAGGAATGAGATCAGCTATTATATAGAAATTTACGGACAGACATTCGAAATTATTGTTATTGGGGATTGCGGATTTTATCTTATAAAAACTGTTCCAATCGTTTGACCCAAATATTACGTAATTATAATTATAATCACCACCCCCAGCTCTACAGCCTAGTATAAGTCTTAACCTCCACAAGAACATTCTTCGATCGTTGTCTGCACTGGGCAGCTTCGACTACCAATCCTTCGCCTTCCTTCAAGATTGATATTGTACAGCTTGATATGAACGCGTATCAATTGGCCCCACGTTGGGCGCCAATTGATACGCGTTCATATCCCTCTGAAAAGTGGAAAATGACCACGAGTGCGTATCAAGCTTCCATACGCTCTATATGGTCCAGCCGTCAGAACTCGGAACCTCAATAATTTTGTATGTTTGTGACTTTTGGCTCTTCATACAGATAGTAATTACTACACTACAATTTTCTTCGACAGCGAGGGTCCTTCTTTCAGGACTTAAATTAATGTTTAAACTAAATTTAAAATTGCATTGACATTTTACCGCAATAAGTCTACCTCAATCAATTACAACGTAATTACTGAAATACTTAATAATTTTAAACCTATCCTGTAGGTTAAGGATGTTATGCAGACTGATGGAAGTGATATCCAAATGTCTTTGGTGTCCATTCTGTCATAGTCGGTGTGGACACCCTACTCTTAACTTTTACACAACACTATTGGAGAGGACATTGTTGTCACCTGCATTTGCACAAATACCCAATTGCCGAAAACAGGTCATAATTTATTACATATTATAACACAAACATTCATTTAATTTTCTTATACAGGTATACACCTAAATATACTTATTAACTGTGCTATTATATATACATTTTGTTACTATTCTTTCATTCTTCTTCATGTGCCCTGTCGGGTCCCCCCGACGTCGTCGATCATCTGGGAGAAAGTTTCCCTGTCCATGCATATGATATTTATATATATATTACTTTACTTTCATTATTGCATTTGTATTGTACAATATATACTGTTCTTATTATCCACATTTTATATTTATATACTCAATTAATTAATTAATTATTCTTATAGTTATATAGTATTTTGTTTTATATCTTTATTATTTTTTGTTCTCACTATATTGTTCAGCCGCTCATCTCGGCACAGGTTCTTCCTAGTGAGATGAGCGGCTCCTTCTCCTATGTGATGTAACAATATAAATAAATAAAAATATAAAAAAATATCACGTCAAAATGTGCATTCGAAATGTGCCTCCCCCTAAACCTCATTCAATTTTATTGCTATCAAGAGATTGCCAGTACGCTGCGGCTGAATTGTATTGTACTTCACTTTTGTCTCTGCTCTCATCTGTTGTTTCCCAGCTTCCTCCCGGCCCATTGTGGGATGCCGAACGTTGATTTATACAAACCTCGCCACAATGACCACCATTCAAATGCATGCAGATCTGATTTTTTTCCAAGAATCCGCACGACCGGTATTACAAGCATTGGACATTGCAAAGCAAACAATTTATATTCTAAACTATTTTTAAAATATTTTAGAATATGAACAGGGTCGAATACTGCTCTTGTTTTTGTTATCATACTGATTCGTCATTATAAAGAAGTAACCCATAAAAACCAAGTTTTCATTATACTCCCTTTCTTTGTAAAATATAACAACAATTAAAGACGAATTAAAACACATAACATAACACTAAACTTACAGTAATTTAATATATTTCTAAAATGTCCGATGTTTTAAGCATTGATAAGACACTTCGTGCTTTGAAGATTAAATTCTAAAAACATTTGTCAGTCAATTTAGATTTTCGACATTTGTAGTGAAGTACCTATTATGTATACCGACGGAGTAATTCAAATTTAGAAAATATTCCGCGACGTTATCGGGCCGCCGTTGCTAATCAAACTTCTTTAATGATTCCGATTTGAAAAAAACCAATAAAATTTCTAAAAATCCGAAATTGTTCTATATATATATATTTTTTTTAACTAAAATTTGATAGATCTTCTCGATCGTCGCCACGAGTCTGCTTGCCAAGTTTCAGCTCGATTGGATCACGGGAAAAGGGTCGAAAATCGATCCAAATTTTTTTTACGGCAAGCCGGCAAGCAAGCAAGCAGACGCCACGAGTTAATATAAAGGGAGTAAAAAATTCCCCCGATTTCATGTTCGAAATTTTCTAATTTTCGGAAATATTCTGCCGTGTGTACGACTTTTCGGATCCCCATGCAGGATCCATAATCAGAGCTGATGCATGACTCTGCAATGTAATTCGAAATAATTCATATACACACAGCAGAAGAGCCCAAAAAACTCTCACCAGAATAACAAGTGACGACTCTAAGTCTTTTATCTTCGGCATTTACAAAAAGGGTTGATACTTCTCGTAGCGGAGAACTACTAAAGTCAATATAATCTAATATGTCTAGTGATGTTAAAGCACATTATATTCTTTCAATTTCTTCTCGAAGCGCAGCCAGCATACCTGCTATTCTATGATACATTCCATCCCTTAGGCACATCGGAACATCCCTTGTTCATATCACACACTGTAAAGCGGGCTCATTTCCGTGGCAGGGAGCAGGGATGTGAGCATGAAAGTGGAAGAGGCGAGTTTATAAACACATCACTCGCGCTAATTCTTCTCCTGCCATCGCCGCTGCCTGGCGCTTACTTCGTTGCCGATTTTTGTATGGAAATCAAATTACCGGCAGCAAGAGCGCGAGTGAATGATTACACTCTGCTCTAACTTTCGTGCGTGCGTGAACTTTGTTCGATTAGCAATCAATATTTTCTATATTATTTCTTTTCAAAATACTCAAATTTTTGTATAAACTCAGGAAGTAGAGCGCTGAAGCTATGTCCTCCATTACCCGAGGCTGATTGCGAAATAAGTATATTTTTATATTTATTTAAAGTATGATAGAGACCTGGAAGGTCTATGGATAAAATTTTACATAATAGTTCGATGTAATAATATAATAATAATGACAGTTTTAGCACTTTTGTCACTTATTTATTTTATTTTTTTTTATTTTTTTTTTATTTATTAATTTATTTATTTTTTTTACATCTCAGACCCACAAAACATCACATTGATATTTGTCTGTAGGTGCTTAATTTTTTTTCTTCTTTTTTTTTCTTGTTTTTCTTCTTTTTTCTTTTTCCTTCTTCTTTCTTCTTCTTCTTTTTTTTCTTCTTTCTTTCTTCTTTCTTCTATTTTTAAATTGTTAGTAGTCAATTATTTGTAAGTATTTTGGGGAATAAAAACAGTAGTGCGAAGAGCAGTGCCAATGCTTGAAAGTGAAGCCTACTTACCATATTTTTCAAACATATCACAAATATATAGATATATTTTTTAATGTTTCACAAACAATGAAAAACACATAACATGATATAGGTAATATAATAGGCATGATGACAAAAACGCCCGCATCTGTCATTTCGTCTACTTGACGTCAAGCCTCAATAAACATTGCATTGTGTCTGTGGCAACGGTTCAAAGACACGGTGATGGGTACTGAGGCGTGACGTCATTCGCTCTGACCGGTGTTTAAGATAAAATGGCGGATCGCACAATTTTATTTTATTGAAAATCTTATTAATCTCAATGTGTTTATTAAAACTGGATCATTTTTTAGAATCCTTTCAAAATATTTTCTTCTCTAAAATCACTTATTCATTAATTCTTCAAAACTATCATCATGCCTATTATAATACAATTAGTTTAAATGCTTTTCATCACTTAAATGTGAACACAGCAAGAACAGAAAAAAAGTGAATTTATAGAGTTAGCTTGAACAGAGTGATTATGATAGAGATAGAGATGTGATTAAATTACAAAGATTAAAGAGACTAAACAGCTAACTTCACAAGTTTGGTAAAAGTTCTCTTATATTCGTGGAAACTGTCATGAAATATGTCAATGAGGACGTTATGATTAATTTCTATTTCGTTGTATGACCTCAACATTCCAGATATAGAGTTAAAGTGGGCCATATCGTTAATGAAATTTGAAAGAGAAAATGTATCATAAATATATCCTAAATCGGCGAATAGGACCGTTTATGTTTTCGGCACAAAATTCTGAATCAATATCACCATGCATTATTTATTTATTTTATTTATTTAATGTTTATGGAAGACCAACAGCACAAAAAAAAAAAGCATAGAAAACATTGATACAATATAGATGGCCAATTACAGGTCTCCACATTTAGATAAATGTCAGTAATGATAAATATTTATGATATACTAAGGCATATTAATTATATAGAAAGAAAGAATAAAAAATTTAAATAAAAGAAAAAGAAACTTAATTATTACGTGGAAAAAAATTCAGCACTCAAAATTTTTCTTAATCTTGTGTGGCTGCACTCGAACAGATCAATATCCAATAATCTTATCAGTTTATTGAATGCATCGCATACCCTCAAGAAATATGAATTCCGACGATAGTTGGATGAGGTAAAATCAATGTGAAAGACTGGGTTGTGTCTACGAGATCTACAGGGAACATGGATATTATATAGGTATATTTAAGCCAGCAATTAGTCTTCTAACTTCATTGTCATGTGCAATCATTAGGCGCATCAAAAGCATTGTGCCAAACTCACGTCTTGTTGTATTTACTATCTTTGTTGTATTTACACAACAACATTGTTATTACGAGTCTAAAGGTGTGGATACACTCTTGTAGGGATAGGTATGCGGGGTTAATTGTTTTCACGATTATTATAATTATTATTATTTTAAAACGTTTTAGCTCCGAGTCAAAACTTTAATTAGTTTCAAATGCAAGCGAAGATCGCTCCAAGCCGGGGGAAGTTGGCTCGAGTTGGCGAGCTGGGTTCGTGATGACTCGGCGTTGTTTTATTTACGTTACGTGAAATATTGTTTTCGTCGAATCATTTGTGCAAATGGAGTTAACCAACTTTAAACGCTATTCGAAAAGTTCTTTGCAAGTATCTAATTATCCTTAAATAAACAAGCTTTCTTTAAGTTCTCGAGCTGACAATTTTTAAATTCTATTTTTCAACTGGGTGTATATTTTATCTCTATAAGAAAATATATGAGGCGAATGTTGAAGGCAACAGGAATAGAGGGCGTCCGCGAAAGACCTGGCACGATCAGGTACTACAAGTATTTGAGGATGGCCCTGTTAAAAGCCTCAACAACCGTAGAACGTGTATGAGAAGATGTATGAATGTGGCCGAAGCAAAAGTGGTGTGCCAGGATAGAAGAGTGTGGCGTTCAATCCTCTCTGCCTACCCCTGCAGCGAAACGGCGTGATGGTTAGTTAGTTAGTTAGTTAGTTAGTTTAAATGCGTACTCGTGTATATCAACACTTTGCAAGGTTCTAAAAAAATAAATTCGAAAAAATAAAATAAACTTAAAAAATACTGGAGTCAATTCTAATTGGTTTGTGTTATCATGCCATAAATATCTTGATCATCGTTATACAACATTGTTGTCTTCGTCAATTTTAACGTGATGAATATTATTCTGAATATTTTGAGTTTGGCCAAATTTTTCAGAACGCAGAACAGGATTTTGACACAGGGACATCATTAATCAAGACATATCATAGATGTCTCACAGAGACGAAATTAATTTTTTTATGGGAAAGTAGTCATGGAACTCGGGTGTTCAAAGGGATTACGACCTTTTCATTGCCCTTAATTAACCACAGATGTCGAAAATACATACATACATAGAGAGAGAGAGAGAGAGAGAGAGAGAGAGAGAGAGAGAGAGAGAGAGAGAGAGAGAGAGAGAGAGAGAGGGAGAGAGAGAGAGAGAGAGAGAGAGA
>JADDOH010011035.1:0-21306 GCA_016648135.1 Agrypnia vestita | reverse complement strand
AAATAAATAAAATAAAAAATTCCACACACAATTCAAGTTTCAGTGGTTGTGTGTTGAAGTAAATAAGATTAGTTATATACTCAACTAACCAGGTATGTTTTGACGTTACTAAAGCAGGAACATTTTCGCTATCACGCGAGAACCAACTTCACAGAGAACCAGTCAAGTCCGGAGAACTTGGGCCTTTTAACAAGTTCACAAATCTCCAGCAGACTTAAGTTGAGTACGCTGGCCCGCACCGACGGAGATGTGTGATCTGATAACACCCTGGTCTACCTAAAAGGCCTGCACTTTGACATGTCAAAGCCTTAATACCCACGTGGAAAAATAGCCATATAAAGCTTACATTAGAAAATTGGAAGATTTATTAATATAACACATCTCAATATCAGATGTAATCTTGACTCTCTTGGGCTATCTATCACGACACATATATGTGGTTTGGTTTTTTTAAATCCTCACTGGAAACATATTGTTTTTTGAGTCATACGTTTTTTAAATCCTCACTGGAAGTATATGGCAAAATTTAGTAAAAAAATATTCAAAATTTATTCAAATAAAATTCAAAATAGCAAAAAACGTGTGCAAATACAAATGAAATAATCCTTATCTTATAAAAAGGTCATGTAAAATTCTAGCCGTTATTACACGGATTAAGGTATAATCCCATAACCTATGGCTACAGTTTTAATTGCGATATCCGCCGCTTGCAACATCATGTGGATGCTTTTTTTTTTAAAACAACTCTTTGCATGTTTGTGCGCATCTAATTAGTTAGTTCAATCTGTATGACATTCTTACTGAACCGAATATTTCCCTAATGAAGCTGTATTACATTCGGCTGCAAATTCGCCGCATTCGATTTTTCCTTAATTCTGTTGTCTTCAAAAAGGATCATCTAGAATCTAGAGTGAAAATTGCATGCACTAAAAACATTTCTACAGACTAATCGTCTTTTTTACATGCTTTTATTTAATTCTCTCGTTCTGTTTGTTTGTTTATTGTTGTGGCGGAATCTTATATAATAATTTCACCAACTTCCCGACATTCTAGAGCTCTGAAACTTTAAAAATTTACGTAAAGTGGATGACCATATATTATTAAATCATTTTTGACGTGATTTGGTCTTAATTGCTATTAAAATGTATATATAACTTTTTATTGAACATTATAAGTACTAACGTAGCTTTAAATTAATCAACATTATTATGAAAAAATGTTTCGATTTCTAATTTTTTAATTTTAGTCGTCTGATTCAGCTTTAACATTGGGCGTTGGAACAAAATGTGTAATTCGATAAATTAGGGTTATGTCGGATGTATGTTATCTCAGGATAACATTGATTTAGAAAAAAACGGTTTGACAAAAAAAACGTTCGACATAATTATGCCACGGGTTCAAAGAGTGTTGACGCACAATACACGCAGTATTTTCTGCAATTATCACTCGTGTGCCATGTCTTAACTTTCTCGTGGTGAAACTGTCACCCCATATTAAAAGCATGTCTTCAAATAGAATAGCACTAATATATACAAGAAAAAGATATACAATGAAACTTCCTTGACCCCCGCGGCGAGAGGACAGTTTCCTGAAGACGCTGTGATAACCAGTGAAACGTGAGAATCGAATCTTTACACGCTCGTACGGTTCTTGTAAAATAACCGCTTCATTTCAATACCTAACTGTCGAATGACCATAATATAAACCTGAAATTTTTAGGTCACCAATGTTAAAGTTGCATCGATTTTGTTAATTTTTTTCCCTAGCGTAATAAAGGGTCCTGATTACATAAATGATGTAAAATTTTGTCGCAAGCAAGTAATTTTAAGTTTAAAAATGATACATTTTTGACACTTCACGCCATAGATGCCCATACAAATTATATGTTTTTGCTGTTTTATTCATAAAAAATAAGCCTTTCCTTTTTTTAATCATTGAATAATTGTTTATAGTTCGCGTATCGTTTATGTAAAATGGCTGATCTGTCAAGCTTACTAAAGAAATCATTACGATTTTTAAATTGGAACAACTATATATATATAATATATTGAATAAATATCAATCGGAAATTATTTCTCGTTAAAACTTAGCTTTTTTTCAAAACATAACGATATCCAAATTTATTAAAATATCTTTTTTTTTTCAATAAAACTTTCAAAAACATTTATTAATATTTTACTTACTTTATTAAAAAATTTATTTCACTACATCATTTATTTCTTTGCAGTTCATAATCAATCTTAATCCAAATTCTTACACTTCAAAAGCAACCATAATTCGTCGTCTAGTTTCAGAATATAGTACATTTTAAAATGTTCTACTTTTGAATCTCTTTTTCATTAGTTTTAAGTTCATTATATCTTCTGGTTTGTATCTTCTGGGGTATTACACCGTGTTTTTTTATTTATTTTTTATTTTGGAAACATACAGTACAATGTAATAAAAAATTAGGTATATAATATCGAAAAAATATTAATTTAGCATGACTAGTAAAATTTTTTTGAAGCTGGTAAAAAATGTAAAAAAAAATGAAAAGAATATGTGATAAAACTTTTAACATGGTATTTAAACACGGCATAACGCCCCAGAAGACACAAACCAGAAGATTCTGAGTGGTGGTGAAACCTAAGAACATTCTTATTATTCTATAATTTTCCAAAAAAAAATCATGGCGTTGGGAAGGTTTTGATTTTCAAATACAAGTGTGAAGTATTACGTTGCTTTTGAAGTTTGTATTGAGTTCATTTATAAGTCATGAAGATAGGACCATTAAAGGATTTTGTTTACATATCGACACTCCCACGGTTCACAAATCACACTTATAGGGTATTTGCTATTAATTAATCCCTCTGTCGACATAGTTTTCATGTATCTGTGTAAGTGCGCAACACACGACGTAACTGGCATTGCAATAGTATGTGTCTCTGCCCGCAAATCCTTTCATCTTTTCCTATTCGAATTCATTTTCCGACCCAGTAGGATATAGAAATTCTTCAAACGATGTAAATTTACTATGTGAGAAGTTATTTCCAAAAACGACAATCTCAGCATCGTATTTTAGGAGAGAGAATATCGGAGAATTTCGCGACACTTCACATTCATAGTAAACTATTTTTGGTACTCATGTGGCGAACATTTCCCGACAATCGCTTCAAATGTACGCCATATTAATTCTAAATATTCTCGGAAATCTTCCGAATAGTTTGCAAATGGTTACATAATTGCACCGTATGTTTTAGGAGGTCGTTTTGAAAATGTAAGGAAGAAAGTGGTATTTGTAACCTCATTTTGTTTTAATATGACAATTTATATAATTTTGCCAACACCGCTCAGGCGTAACTAAGTATAATAATTTCGTTGCCTGTCGGCCCGTAATTCCAAATTAATAATTAGATAAATTGTAGACTGATAATTAGTATTAGTAATAATAGCACACAATCAGCGTGCGACTCAATGTAGCACGCAAGGGTCGCCCCACCAAGTTACTCGGTCTTGTCGTTATTATTTTATTATATTTAGTTTAACGAATATGAAGTAAATTAAAAAAAAAACAATGATTTTCTATTCATGTATCTTCAGCTTCAAAATCCTGTAATTATTATGACCTAGGCAAATGAATAATTCATGTAATTTTAACATTTTTCACTTACCAATGATAATGTTATAAAACTGCAAAGTTCGAGTTTATAGTAGGTATATTGATAAAAATATTTAAAAAGTAAAAATCAGGAGTTTTTTTTAGATATTCTGAGTGAAGTGAGTACTCTAGAGTACCTACAGTACATGCGGCTAGAACTAGTCTCACGGATAATTGGGTTTTTATTTTTTTTAAATAATGATTTAAATGATCAATTGTAATCAAGTTCTGACATAAGGCACACACTCGGCATGTAGTCCCTGCACCTATATATAGAAAAATCACAAATCGGATGGTTTGGACATGTGCTTAAAATACCACAGGAATGAGTACCAAGAATTATCCTCTTGGCTACAAAAAAGCGTGTGAAAACAGAATGGACTGGACTAGTTAACGCATACGGAGGCAGCACAAGATAGAGAAATAAGGAATTATTTTGTAGAGCCTTAGGATTCCCGACCCCAGGACAAGGGGATGAAAATGATGATGAACAATTATTTAAATAATAGAAAAAAGTATTTTAAAATAAAATGTTGCATCATGAGGTCATGCGCCAAATCATTCAATGACACTATTACATGATTGGGTATCCCCTAGAGGTTTCCTACCCCCTCGCGAAAATTGTCTCGCAGGTCACGTACGAGATGTGTTCGGTTTGAGGAGGCGAAGGGGAATTTTTGCGGAAGATGATGAGATGACGTCAGACGTGTCCGTGGTCACGTGGTGGCCGGCAGCTCGGAGCAGAGAGGAAGAGCAAGTTTCAAAGCTTTAGAGGAATTTCAGCATCGTCTGCGGTCGCGTAATGTCTTTAGTTTCCTGGAAACTTCACCTCGGTGCGGTATTACAGGATGTGTATCGTGATTCTGTGTGGTACGTCGAAATTCTTTTATACGCGTTTAGCAACGGCGTGCAGTCAGAACGTTTAAATAATCTCACTGGAATTTCTACGAAACAGAACATGTTTCTCGTAATATTCTATAACAAAGCGAGAGAAAACACTTTTTCAATAACTGTGGAATTTTTATTTATTTTATAACAATATTTTTATTTGTAAGTTCTAGAACACAACTATTGGATTTGTCCAGAGAGGAATAATTATTAATTAAGATATATTATAGAAGTCTCACAGAGACGAAGCTATTTAAATGAGAAACGTAATTGGAAGCCTTTGTATTAGATTGCCCATGACTTACGACCTGTATGAGCTGGCTTAATTGATCACTCAACACAATGCAACGTTCACCGAATCATAAGGACATCCACGCATTATCAAAAATGTAATTTTTCATGTACTTGAAGGGTCTATGCTAGAGATATCTGTAGTCCTTCTCGTGAAATAGTGTTAAAAATGGAAAATTTGAATTAAAGTGTAGAGATTAACAAAACAAGAAATTAATTGGTATATCGAAGTTGAATAATTAAGTAGGAACAATTTAGAGAGATATCAAAATCGATTTAATTCAAATTTTGCAGTCATCTTACTTATAATAGGTATTATCTAGAATGCAGTTAAAGTTATTTTCAGACATCTCATTTGCGCAAAACATATCTTTTTTTTTTTCGAAAGCCATAAATATTTTATCGATTAACCAGAAATAAATTAACTTTTTAATTTCACTTAAATCCTAGCTATATGATTATCTCCAAATGCCGCGAAGAAAGAAAATCATGGTGGAATTTTAACAATGATTTTTTTTAGGAAAATATTAAAAACGATAGTATAAACAATATTATATTTGTGTTGTATAAAAGCAAAGTTAGCAATATCCAAAAAAAAAATGTAGTCATCGAGGATTACTAATGTACCGAATTCAAGATTTTATAGGAATCATAGCCAATAAAATAAGAAACATGATTTTGGAAGGGATGGATATATAAAATACAGAATTGAGTACATTTTAAATGAGTGATTCTCGGTGATAGCATTCAAAACATTTTTTAAATTTTTGGCAATTGCTGCCTTTGCTTTTATACCCCTATAATATAGTTACTTAAAAAAATTAATTCGAATGTATTTTTTGATTCTCAATCCCTTAAATATAATTTGTGAAACTATTGTAGTAAATAAACAGATAAATATAAGGTAAGACTTAGAACCTTACATTTATCAGTTTAAATAACTTTATCAAATTGTTTGTACGTGAACCGCATTTATGTGAATTAAGTGGCGTAGGTATACTTAAAAGTAAGTGGCGTAGGTATCCTTAAAAGTAAGTGGTACAAAATATCTAGAACCGTAGACCCGTCATCCTGTTTAATTTAATGTTCCAATTTAAACTTGTTTCAGATATTAATATTAATGATAGCACTTTATTTCATTCAATATATTAAATAAGTCTTCAGAAGCTTACTTGTAAGAAGCATGGAGGGTCACGTAACCTGAAACTCCTTAAATATCTGTTTATTTTAATAATGGCCCATATTCATGAAGTGAGACACGATGAGATAAATCTAAAAGATTTGCTTTTTTTTAGATGTACCTCAACCAATCAAATCTCTTTGTGTTAAAATATGAGTTGTGACAATTTATTACGTATCGCTGGTTAAATTTAATTCGTTATTTATGATATTGTCACATGTCGTGGCTGCGGTAGGAATGAATGAAAATACAAGAAATTAATTGTGTTCATTAATTAAATATTAATTAATAATACAATGTACAAAGTTACTTCAAACGAATAAAATCGCTATTCTTTAAGTGACACTTTTTCTCACGTAAGTGAATACTTTGTTATCGCTGGGTAACACGTAATTAACATTCACTAGAACATTCTATCCAATTCTCGCTCGTAGTAATTAAAGCATTTATTTATTTCGACAATAAGGTACTTCAATACATTCTTCGCTTTATTAATCGCTTCGATTCCCTTACGACTGCCCACACTGGGCGTCGTCTTGCGCGTACTTTGAGGCCAATTTTGCACCAAACGAACTGTCCACCACCAATACAATATAAATACAGCACCAAAAATACTAATATAAAAACCCGAAATGCTGATATTTTCGTACGTTCTCGTTGCTTCTCGATTAAACCAGGCATTTCTAGGTATGTATAGACGTTTCCTGAAGGTTTTAGATCATCCTAGATTGTTATAGGCCGCTCTCGATCCTTCGATAGTATTGTGACAAGTGACATATTACCAGAGTTTCGGACTGTACGTAACTTAATTTAAGCATCTCGTTATAATATTCTAACTACTTTTACAAGTTTCAAAGTCCACTCCTTGAAATAGTCTCGATAATTTACGATATTTAAAATCTTTTTAATTAGTTAAGAGTGTGAAATAGCGCCATCTAGCGTGGCTTATCGCAACATAGCTTATTGTAACAATGTCTTTCGCTAATGAAGTATTTTGTTACAAGACGTGACGAACGTTATAACAAAGCGAATTATGTATTTTAATTAGGTCCATATGTATGAGGCAAATATATTCCAGAGAATCAAAACTAAATAATTTATATTCAGATTCACAACCTCCTGTAGAATAATGAAAAAATAATAAAAAAGAGTCATTGACGTAGTTTAGTCATGTGGAACGAATGATAAGACGAGAATTTTTATGACAATAAAAATCAGGGAAATCGCAATATGACGTGCTATCAAGCATTTGAAGACAATAAATCCATTCTTCACTCTACTATAATATTATTATTATTTGTATTACTCAGTACCTAGTTACTTATATAAAAAACAGTATGTATCAACCTACATATTATTATTATGAAAACATTATCATATAAATTTTTTACCTACCTTAAACATGTTTATTTAAAAATAAAAACACTACTTATCTACACATTTTATTTATTAAAAAATTCATCCAGTATCCACTAACATATATTTTTAAAAAATCAGTGTATACGTACCAATTTTTTTAGTATAATATATAATTTTTAGCAGTTCATTATCATCTAGTTGCTCACAAGCAGTTGAATTTAAAATAAAATAAATAAAGAAATACACTAAAACATTCAGATAATTTCTGATTTAATAATGCTCATCCAAGTTATTATCCCATAGTATAGCGAGCGCACAAACCGCAAAGCAAAATCATATCCAAACCTTAATTACTTTAATCATGTCATTATTGTTGAAGTTATGTGTATATATGTTATATATATATATGTGTATATATGTTATGTGTATATATATGTGAATATATGTTCAACACATTTACACCTACCGACTGAATTTCGTAACAACCTTTGAACGTGACAAAATCAAAAAAACTATTTTATATAAATAGGATTACAGAATAGTTCAAAAGTTATTTGCATGTGATTTATAATTATTAAATTCTCGCAAAAGGTTTCACAGCCACTAGTAGAAAAAATTAAAATTTCTCCTGGATATTTTTGACTTAGGGGAGACTAGATTGCACACGTAACCCACTGTGGGAGGGTAGCTAATATTACTATTTTATTGCTTACAGTTTTTTTAATACGTTGGGCCAGTAAGACTAGATGGTAAATTGGTCAACAAAATGTTAGTTATGTTAGTATATAACCACTTATGGAGATTTTTATTGTACCGGTTTCGAGACGTATCCATCTCTTCATCAGGACACCCTCTACACTAGCATGTAAATACCATTCCATGCCACATCCATAGCATTATTTACACACTAACACCTTCTCAAATTATTCCTCACATGCGTGTTGATCTAACCAAAGACTAATATGCGTGAAGGTAAGTTAATTAGTTAGTCAATAAGAACCTCATAATTATTTATTAATAAGAAATTTTAACAAAACACATGGACAAAACTTTATGTTGCCAATAGACAAGTTGACCAATGATTTATTTACAAAAAATTTCAAGTTTTGTCTTCATACGTTATCTACATGAGACATCAATTTTTTTCCATTGGAAAATATGTTTTTTTAAAAACGCGATATTTCTCAAAAAACTTATGAGTCAACGTTATTACAATTGTTGTTTATCATCTCATCTCATCATAGTCATTTTTGTTTGAGAGCCTTTCATTGGAGAGCCGTTGTCTTAGGAGACACCATAAATATTGATTGCTGCAATTATCATATCTGCAACAAAATATCTCGAGTGAAGAACGATAAAACTGTGATAAATATTCAATCAGGGTTTTACATCAATTTTCACATTATTTGTGAGACGATTTAATTGTGATGGTCGAATCGTATCACAAATAGATGCTATGCTATATTTTATTTAATACAAGTTGAAATGTACAGCGAAAAAAATAATTATTCCCATTTTTATCTTCATAACTATTAATATTTATTCATTGTTACTTAAACATATTTGACTCACAATTTAAGTTGTAATTTATCTGAAAAATAATGTGGACAAGCTCAATTATATCCTGTATAATAGAAGACCAAATTATAGCATTTTATTTCAGTATAAATTAAATAGTGTGTGGGCTGCTACTTAGTAAAGGACGTCCGCATCACTAAAAAGAGATAAACAGCTTTGATTGGTATTGTAAAATTTGGTGCAAAATTAACTTATAAATAAAAAATTGTAGTGTATAATTAAAAAATAACGAGAGGGAGATATTAAAACCTTTTTTGTGCCACTGAAAACAAGCCACAACTATTATTTTTTATACTGAAACAAAACAGGTTATTCAAATAAAATCGCTTTTATCCATTGAAAGTCCAGCATATTAAAATATAATAAAACTAATTAAATTACGCAAGTGACTTTATGAAAACCTTATACGCGGACAGAGGAATTCAGGCTTCATTACGAGACTAAAAAATACTGCACTTTCTACAACACAACTTCATTATCTGTCCGTGTTAAATTAATGGAAACATCCTCCAGGTACCTTCAGTTTAGGTAGCACACGGCATTATCGCCAATTATTATTTACAAAGGGGAAAGATGCCATTACGGACTTGATTGTGATTCTACCATAAGAAGAATTCCCAAATTCAGATCGTTAATTAACAGGTGTGGGGTATGAAAGCAAAGACAGCAATATCCAAAAAATTAAAAAAAAAGTGTTTTGAATGCAGTCACCGAGGATTACTATTTTAAAATGTAATGAATTCTAGATTTGATGCATCTATCCTTTTTAAAATCATGTTTTCAATAAATTTATAGGCTAAGTTTCCTATAAAATCTCGAATTAAGTACATTTTAAATTAGTTATGACTGGTTTTGTTTTTATATCCCCCACAACTAATGTATGTAAATAATTAAAAATTTCTTATATTTTTTACTCACTTAACAATTTCAAATTACATGATTATTAAATGAGCTAAACCTACAAGGTATCTTCCTATAAATTTATCTGCAGGTATAATCCTTAAGTTTTTAAACATTTAATTATTTTTTTATTATCCACATTTTATATTTATATCCCCAATTAATTGATTAATCTTATGGTTATGTAGTATTTTGTTTTATATCTTTATTATTTTGTACTCAATATATAGTCACCATTTCATCTCGGCACAAGTTCTTCCTAGTGCGATTCCATTTCCTATGTCATGTATCAAGATGAAGATAAATAAATAAACTAATTAACGCAAAATTTAAAACATCATAAAAATTAACTCCTATATCTATACCATACCTAACAGTATATAATTAATTAAATTATCTGAGTAGCTTGTTGGTCTTGTAGTTAGGACACACGCCTCGTGATTCAAAGGTCGCGGGTTCGAACCTCACTCCAAACTAGCAAGTTAGTCCTATTTTCATAGCACAAGCGTTTAGCTTTGTTTGAAAATTGTAAGAATATTGATGTGACACGTATTTCGTATTCACATCTCTATTTGAAAAAAAAAAAAAGCATAACATAAAAGCTGTTTGGTGTCTCAACTAGCATAATCCATTTTTAACTACCTCCACATCGCGAGTGAGCGTACAATTTCAGAAAGAACGAGGCAATTTATTTTACACTTGGGAATAACATTGCAGAATATTTCTTTCGTGTGAAACTGCCCTAAGGATTTTTCATTGCAATTTTCTTTTATGAACAAAACATTAACAATCTGTGCATCGGAAAAACGATACCGGAATATTTTGCCTCAATTCAGAAGCATGCTGGCTTACAATTTTTTTAACAATGGCTGTTTGAATATTTTGGATTCGCTTTAAGCTTGAGTTACAGGAGTACCTCACGATCGGACGCCACAACTTAATAAATACCATTGAGATATAAAAATCAAAAATGCTTAATTTTATTTCAGAATATCTCGAGTATGTCCAAATTTTTTAGAACACAGTACTGGATTTTGTCCCCAGGGCATCATTGATCAAGATATATTATAGATGTCTCATTGATCTATCAAGATATATTATGGATATCTCTATGAGACATCTATAATATACCTTGCTTAATTTTCTATGTAACAATGTCCGTCACTACCGCTACCAAGATGCTAGATGGCGCTATTCTCACAGCCTTAACTTGAGACCGAAATATATATTATAGTAGTATACTATAATTATCAAGGCAGTTTTAAATTTTTGTTTCTTAAAAATATAATATCTAAATAAATATCCTGTCATAAAATATATAAACAAACAATTTTCATCCATTTTCAAGGCTTTTCTTTTTCAAAGATTATTTTTAGTCTTGATTAAGAATCGATGTTTCAGACTGAAGTTTAAAGAGAGTTTCGAAGCAGTCGTGAACAAAGGGAATGGTAGTGTGATTGAACGTCAAATTTAAATAAAAATTTCATTACAATGTGACGAAATTGGGAAGGCTCTGGACTGCACGCGGTACCTCCATACTGATTGTATGACTGGATGACTTCACGCACGCGCGCCTCTATGAATAATGTATGGAAGTGGTGCGTGCACAGTGGGCAAAAAATATGTTTACCGGTTTTGCTGTTAACGTGTTCGGACTTTTTTATGTATTTTTTTATTCGCGGATTGCGACCTGGCAACTCGTTGTGAAAGTTTGACGGGCGGCTCGTCACTCCCAAGGCAAAATCATTGTTGTTTCTATTGAACATTGTCCCGTTGTGCGAAAGAAATATTAATTATTTAAAGTGACATAAACAACAATTTCTAAGTTGATAATATTTAAAAATAGAGATGCGAACACAGAATACGTGTCGAACCAACATTCTTACTATTTCAAGCTAAACGCTTATGCTATTTAAGTAGGACTAACTTGCTGGTTTGGAGTGAGGTTCGAACCCGCGACTCTCGGATCACGAGGCGAGAGTCCTAACAACAAGACCAACAAGCTACCCATTACATGTCACTAAATCCAAGATCGTGGTACTTATAGCAGAACCTTCTGAGAGTCAGTATCTTCGGTATAGTTGAGTATCCTGATTCCAAAATGACAACAGAATTGATGCGTAAAGATGTAGTAACGAAAATATTACACTTTAAATTATTGAAAATTCACCATACATTTTGACATTTGTTAGGCAATATCTGAGGTTAGAGTGTAAATTATAGTCTAGATGTAGGTACATAAAGAGAATTAATTTATAGATAATATCAAAGGTTTACGCGAATCATTGACAATATAATGAATACCGAACGTAACTTTACGCCAATCATAGAAATAATAACTTTAACCCATCAAAAATGACGGTATTTTTTAATGCTGGGTCCCAAAGAATAAGTATTTACTTATTCATAGCCGACACCCATGAAACAGTAATTACGACTTTTATCAAAATATTTTAATTTTTTTTATGATTCCCCTGATAATTCTGTTTTCTTTTAAAATTAGGACGCAAACTATATCGAGGATAGTTACTCTCTGATAAATCTGTTATAAGTGCCATCATCTTGGATTACGCCTTACACGTAATCGAGTATTTCACAATACTCTGCATATTTTACAATAAATAAGAAAGTACTAGTAGTGTCTGGATACACGGAAATAAATCGGAAACTTCGAGAAGCGAAACCAGAGACAAAAATCGAAGCGATGATTCAGTGTGACTAGAAAATATCAGCGACAGTAAATTAATTAAGTACGTAGCGAAGTGCGAGAATTGCTTGATTGTGATCGGAGCAATACAAATGAGAATTTCTAAACTCAAGTGGACGATCTCGAGAGACTAGGTCCAACATTTGTGAGAATTACAGAATAGATCTCTATTTTAATTCGTGTTCAGTGATAAGTCACCAACCTTCCCCATGAAGATGAGCAGTGCAATCTGCTCGAAGCGTCCACAGTACAGCTGTGTTTTTTAGGATCAAATGACGCGGGATGCCCGAGATAATTTACCAATATATATGTAAATACATAACTTTTTTAAAATATCATTAATACAATTGCGGGAGAGTGCTTGTAGAGCCTATGATAGGCTGTCATATTATGATTAACGCTTGAGGCGAGCATTAATACGTCAGCGGTGTCATGATTACATAACTTTTTTAACGCATTTTATAAATGACGTGTCATTAAAATGTTAAAATACATTTTTAAAAAAATGCATTACTTTATCGGAGACGTATATTGTACAAATAGTAGGAAAAGTTTTTTCCTATACGATTCTTCTTCGTTGCCTTCTAAAAATACTAAATAACCTTAATGTAGTCCTTAATATAAAGGTGTTTTGCTTGTATGATCAATATATCTATCGAAAACTCTTTCTTTATACATGTAAGGAATTTAAAAAAATGTAACAATATCGCAATAGCATCAAGAAAATAATTGTAATAATTGTAAAGAAATATATTTTCTTCTATCAGACACCCCTTAAATGTTATTAAACTAAATTTTCTAGCTATGGAAAAAAAACAGTTTTAATCATAGATCACCAAAATATATAGACATGAACCTACGTAACTTTCTTGGTACGTTTGACATGTTTAAAAAGAATTTAGCGGGCTTGTTAATTTTGAAATTACGAAAGGGTCAAATTAAATATCCTTAAAATGCATAATGTTTTAGTAAATTAGTCGCGCTTTATTACAAAAATACGTGTTGAAGACACTCGGTTTGGAACAAAATTAAGAAAATAGATATTGTAATTTTCTTCTTCTTCGGCGGTCCATGAAGATGCCTCATTGTCTGGTAGTCTATAAAGGAATATGTAAATTAATTTGATTAAGCAATTCAGGGCAGTCCAATAAAGAATGTACAGTAATAAATCTGTCAGCCGAGTTAATGAAGTTTAATTGAGACATAAGAAAGTCGTAATATGAGCGCTCTCCGTCGGTATTTAATGTATATTAACAATTTATATTCATGTAAAGTAAAAATGTAAATATTGAAGCCGATATGTAAATATTGAAGCCAAAAAAGAAACATTTAATGTATAAACATCGCAGTAATCAACATTTTTTTGTACACTTAATAAAATATCTCCATTTTCTATAAAAGGTTGGCTGACCAAATTACATAAAAGACACTTTCCTATTATTGGTAGGATAAGTTGAAAGGGAGTAGCTTGCTGGTGTTGTGGTCATGACGCTCGCCTAGTGATCTGGTGGTCGGTGGTTCAGCAAGTTAATCCTATTTTAATAACACAGGCTTTTGGCTTAGTTTGAAAATAGTAAGAATATTGATGCGACACGCAGTGCGTGTTCGCATCTCTATTTGTTAAAAAAAATGAAGTAGCTCTAAATGGGACATGGAAGATATACATACATGTCTTATTTTTACGCCTCGACGTAGGACTATATATAATTATTAATGTTACCAAAACCTTATCCGTTATCGTTATCCTTATCGTTCCGATTTCGTATCCCGGTGACAATCAAATATTTAAAAATAAATGTTTAGTATACTCTAATAACAATTACTGGATTTTGCCCCCCAGAGGGATGATAATTTATTTAGATATGTTAAAGATGTCTAACAGAGACGAAGCTATTCATATGGCTAAGTACGTACGGAAGTTTTAATTGGTAGTTTACGGGACTTACGATCTATCTTAAGGCAGGCTTAAGTGATCACTTTACACAGTGTAACGTTCACCATTTCATCCGAAATCCACCACACATCTATATATAAAATTTGTAAAATTGTTTGTAGTTATATATGTACCTCATTTACAATATTTGATACAACTACACTATTGCCATCTATGTTTGACAATGTATCATTCTCATGAAACAGTTAATAGATGTCGCTGTTTGTAAATATCACTAGCCCTATAAACACCCAATAAAGGCTTCCATTCATACTTTTCCCTTGTAAATACTTTGTCTCTGTGAGACATTGATAATTTATCGTAATTAAATATTTTTCGAAACGTAAATTTTTGCTCCTTTTTTTATTTGTTTTGATTTGTTTAAAAAATCATAGAAATGCGATCTACAATTGCAACTTAACAATAATTCACTCAATTTATGTTCCCGTATACTACCATCCTTCGTTCCTTTATCCTAATCCTACGTCCCACTTCGCTCTTCATACACCTTCTCAACATATTTTGTAATCAAAAATTATCTCATATACATTGCTAATCATTAACAATCATCAGTGAAATATTTTATTATTTTTTATCTTATGTACGTACATATTTATATTTGTTAATTTTTCCTAAAATATATTTTTTTAGATTAATGGCTGGCGCTTAGTCACATTTATAATATATATTTTTTATATTGCGTACACAAAAGTTGTTTGTAAATTGAACAGATACGATGACTGAAATGAATCAATTAGCAGAATTATGGCCCAACGAAGCATCCACTTGCATACAGCCATCGTCCTCGGAGCGCGATGGAATCCCGGGGTTCTCTGAACGAAGCCATGCATTATTCATATCAGGTCCGATAGATGATTAAGAGGTCCTGCTCCACGTCGGCAGCTGACTGGTCCTGGAAGAGGGAATCCTCCCTAATTAAAGCCGCCGGGACTTGAAGGGCTAAACTTCCCGATGAAATGTGCGGCCACGGATGGGGGACGGGGGAGGCTGCGCTCAAAGCGGGGGATTTTAAAGGTAATTTTAATTAATCTGAATTGTATGAATAACAATTCAGAATCTATAGAAATCTAACTAGCTACCATAACTCTACATCAATGTCTATATGTTACTATTTTCGACAAAAGTATAAGGTATGTCACAACAAATTTAACATTACAATATGTATCATCTTAACCTGTTCATTCATGCCCGAAAATATAACATAAACGAGGGAACAACCGAATGAGTCAAAAAATGCAAAAAATTTAGGAGAGCCAAAACAAAATTTAGGAATTTCATTTGTTTACGAAATATTTCATAAGCCTTTGCTTTTAATCTAATTTTTGGACAAGTACCTACTTTCATTATTCACACAAGAATGTTGAACCCAGTTAACTAATATTGTCGTTTTTTGCCAAATTTTTCGAATAATCTATCGTGTAATTTGACCTTTTTCAAAAAATTACAAAATAATCGCATTTTGTTTTACTTTCTGACTTTTTTAATGTTTCTTGCTAGATGTGTATCTAAAAAACAATTGTGCATACGTTAAACTCGATTTTATTGATTCATTTGGTTGTTTCTTTCACCCACAGATATTTTACATCTGGTACTATGTCGGAATTTTCTCGCATGACAAGAACAATTTGCGCGAGAACAGCGATGCCACTTGTTCAAGGAATCCAGTTATGTGTGATTATAACATAGTTTATAATATGATTTTTATTTAAAATTTATACTAGACACAAATATGGGTAATTATTTAATGCTATTGTTTCGAGAAATGAAATGAAAGAAAAAAAAAAGGAAAGAAATGGCTACAATTAGCAAACAATAAGGAAGGATGGAAGGGTATGGAAGATGCCTATATCCAGCAGTGGAGAAATGAAAGCTGATGAATGAAGAAGAAGAAGAAGATAGTTTTGAGAGTATTAGTCCCCCTCATCAAAAGTTATAGTTAATAACTAACTTAAAAATAAAAAATTTCAATCTATTTGGGCAGGTCGGAGAAATGGATTGAAAAGTGATATTATTTATAGGTGTGTTTTTAGAATTTCAACGGTTCCCAACTTGTTCATTTTCAATCCCATTTTAGGAACCGAGTAGAGTAGTTTTAATTTATGGCTGTCGAAAGAATGTTGAAGAAGACTACTATTAAATATGTGATGGGAAAATTCAGAGAAGTTATTAGACATCGGCGATGTTATTTTATTCTTGTATTTAAGTTTCTCGCGGTTTGGCTTATGTTTATATTTTTTTATCAGTCTCCGTAAGTTATTTGATATATTCCGATTTTTTCCAATATATCTAACTCTGTTTTTGAATTTTAAAGAATCTTACAATATTATTGATTGTGTGAAATACAGGTCTATTGGTAGTACGGAAACATGTTGTAATTTTAGTATGAATCGGACCATTATAAATAATTTTACGCCAAAGTTGGGTTATTGTTATGGCTTTAGTATAATTGTATTTCTGTAAGTTTATTATTAATTTTTAATTTTTACATCCTGCCTATTAATGTGCAATTATATCCGCTATTAATGGCAATTTGTTTGTTTTCTTAATTTCATTATCATAATCAATGATATTTAGGAGAATTTTAATTAGTCTATTAAACATGGAATAAAAAATAGCTATTTTATAGGCTAACGGATGGGAAGACGATGCTAGAATCACGGCATCGGTGTGAGTTGGTTTTCAGTTAATATTAAATTTTAATGTATTATTATTATTATTATTAACTTTGATAAAGAGGTCCTCATTTATTGTTTTTTTTTTCAGTGTGTTTAGATTAAGAATGTTCTTGGGTTTTCACGGCCACTCAGAATCTTCTGGTTTGTGTCTTCTGGGGTATTATGCCGTGTTGTTACGACCTTTCTGGCCGACGTTTCGGATCCCATTGCGGGGTCCATCATCAGCCCTGGTCCATAATACGCCAGAAGACACAAACCAGAAGTGTTTAGATTTATTGTTTATTTTTTAGAATGTTTTTTACTTATTATTGTTTATTTAAAAATATTTATTTTTATTAATCATTGCTAATATCTTTTTTTAATAAAATGTGTTAAAAAAGTGTATGTTAACTGTTGCAGCGAAGCATTCTCTAGTAACGATGAGAAATAACTTGAATAATAATCGTATTATTAATGTCAAAGTTTTCAGAAATTCATTTTTCCCTTCTCCAATACCAGAGAATAATGTGAAGTGTCATAAGGAGTTCATACCATCGATCCACTCTCAAGTCTTCCTCGCACCTGTGTTCTGTGCTCTCCGTAGCAACAACTAAGGAATGGACTGTCACAAATTCCGAGGTTCATGTATTATGACAAATTGCTAGTCGCATACCCACGTGCCACGGTGTGACAGGTAGAATAATGGACCATTTTACATTAAAACAAACGTGTCCATATAGTATTCGTAAGATAAAAATCATTTTAAATGCAGATAATATAAAAAAAGGTTTACTTATCAGTATGGCATTATTGGGTGGGGAGGAGCGTACAATAACATAATCACCTCAATAAAAATTATACAGAGAACAAATTACTGAATTAATATTAAAGAAATATAACCTTTTCACACGAACATTTTGCACATAATTCCCAGATCCGAAAAAAGAAAAAATATTTATAAGAAATTTCTATTATCCATTCGATTGAAGAAAATACCTACGGAAAGTTTGAAACAAAAACATGTTCAATATTTCAAAATAACTTTTAAGCATCAAAATATTATATGTATATTTTTGCAAAAAATATTTTACTACCCTATCGTAAAACCGACATTTTTATGCAAGCGATGACAGCAGATGTTAGAGTTGTTCAACAAAGCGACATAGAAGAGACCATAGAAAATGAAAATTTACCGGAGACAAGCCCAGAGTGAGTACTTACGTGCGAAACTGAGTGGAACGACCTGACCTGACAAGACGCAGCATTAATAAATGATGGTAAATAATAGAGTAGCTTCTTGGTCTTGGGGTTAGGACTCTCGCCTCGTGATCCAGAGGTCGCGGGTTCGAACCTCACTCCAGACCAGCAAGATAGTTCTATCTTAATAGCACAAGCGTTTAGCTTTGTTTAAAAATATTAAAAATATTGATGTGACTCTGAGTCTGTGACTGTGAGTATTCCGTGTTCGTATCTCTATTTAAATAATAACAATAATAATTAGTTCGAGTTACGAAATTGGCGTACACTAAAGAACGATGCTCCGATTAAATTCGTGTCCAGTTAATTCATTTAATTAATAAATTTTTAATTAACTTCCAGTGTTTCATTTGCCTTACTCAGCCATATGATAATCATTTGACCGTTAAATTAAAAAAATTTCGATAATTAGGCAAGCCAAATACTTTTTCTTTCCACTAATTTGTTTTAGTATTGAAATAACTTGGTGAGTAATATCCCGTACTATTAGCGTGCTGGAGATCTTGTTATTTTTATTTTTTGTACAAAAAGTAACGTTCTGGCTTGTAAAGGTATGTATAAAGTTCCTCCATTTTGTTTTTATTGATGTTTAAGGTAAGCTTTTATCTCTCGCTTAATGATACAGTTCATTCCGGTTTCCGCTTTTTGTCCAGCCATCCGTTTCCTCAAGATCAAAGTAGCTTCATCTGCAAAAGGTAGTATTTCTCCTCCTATGGTATAGTAACAGTAATTACTTAAGACGTAGGGTGTAGGCATGTTTTCAAAAGAAATATTTATACGTATGTTAATGCAAATGTCTTACTACGAATTATTAGAAAAAACTTATCTTTTTAGCAATGTTAAATCTTATACCTGTACACGATTAGCAAAGCGATTTGAGTAAATTAAAAATCATTTTGAGTTAGGTACGTTAAATATGTAAAATAAATTAAGCGTTTTTTTTACACTATCAATTATACCTACATCATTTTAGTTATGTAACGCACATTTAATAATATACAGTATGTAACTAAGCTAGTCCACAATCCTGTACAAGAAGATTCCTACGTAAATATAGAACTATATGTTTGCATTTTTTTTTCAAAATTTCTAGCATACTATATGTTAATCATTTGACTATCATTAAAGTAACTTATATCGAATATTAAAAAATCGTTCGCCTTAATGTAGTCAAATAATTGGGATTTATAAAAAAGAAGAAAAATAAAGAAAAAAGAAGAAAAAAAAAATTAAAAAAGAAAGAAAAAAAGTTTTTATATTATAAAGAAGTTAAGGAAGTTACGGAAGTTACATTAAGTTACGACGGACGGACGGATAGACAGCGAAATTATTATAATTGGGATTAATTATGAAGATAAGTCAGATATTGAAAAAAAAATGGGTGAAGTGGCTTAACTCCATAATTATTGATATTAGGAAATTATTTTTTGATAAGGAACGTTTTTGACTCTAAGTTAAGTAGGAAACTACCTCTAAAGTATTGGACTAGCTCTGTTACACCCTGTATATGGAGTTTTTTTTTAACTGGGTGTGGTTTTGGGGTCCCCTTGTATACCGAAGAAATTTAATTGAGTTTCGGAATTCACTTCATAAGACCTTCTACAATATGTGGTATTTGTATTGAAATCCGCCTATTAATAAACAAAACTAATTTCATTATGTATGGACGCTTATTTAATCAAAGGAATGATAACGGTGAGTGTGTTTTTTGTGTGTTTCTGCCAATGTATGCCCTTAGGCACATTGTACAACCCACATAGATAACATGTACACAAAATGTAATATTCAATAATTAAAAATAAACCAATAATGATAGGAAAGTAATATTTTTGAAACTTCAATCTAATAAAATAAGCTCGTACTTTCACGAGATATAAATGACGTAAAAATTTAATTAATTAAGGATAAATTATAGAAGTCTCACAGAGACGAAGCTATTTATACGTGAGGGGGAAAAATATATAGAGGTATCATTACCAGTTGCGAAATCTATAAATGAGAAAAAATAAAAACAGATGTCTCTAGCAGAGGCCAGTGCAATATATGAAATGTTTTTAATTCAAAAATTTTGATGTCTGGATGTTCTTACGATGGAATTGGAATGCATTGTGTAGAGTGATCACTTAAGCCAGCTCATACTTGTTGTAAGCCCTGAGCCATCGTATCGGCAAGCCAAGAGACTTCCATCCACTTTTTTCATATATGAATAGCTTCGTCTCTGTGAGACTTCTACAATTTATCCTTAATTAATTATTCATACCTCTGGGGACCAAATCCAGTAGCTGTATTCTTATAACATACCCTTATATAAAAATATTGTTAAAAAATTTTACAGACAGCTGTTAATATTTGATTTTTATTTTTTTATTCGAAAAACGATAAATTGAATATTATATATATTGAATATAATAAATTCAGATAATCGCATGATTATTAATTAATGTACTAATGACGTAGTGCAAAATTTTTCCGTGATTTTGATTATAATAGATAATTGTGATTTATTGATTAAAATTATTTGATTAATAGTATTTCATTTTGTCTCCCGCGTCATGGAATCTACAAAAATATGAATAATAAAATTTACGCAGTGAAAAAAAGAAAATAATTTTTATCTATTTATTTAATTTATTAATATATAGATGGACAGACATAAGGAAATTATATAATATTTATATGATATTACATGATTCGACCACGCGACCTTGGTGTAAGATGCCATCTAAAATTTAAGTTTATATTGACATTTTTGTAAAGAAATTCTGACAGTAATTTTCTTTTTAAGACTGTGTTGCAGTCGTATTTAGATTCTCAATAACTTCATTGTAAATTCCTAATAAAAATATTTTATTAGGAATTTATATATTTTTATATATTTATATAAAAAATATTTAGTAGCAC
>JADDOH010011034.1:0-53871 GCA_016648135.1 Agrypnia vestita | reverse complement strand
ATATTTTCAACCAGAATATGAGTTAGTTCTTAATTTTGTTTATTCTATAATTTCTATCTATTCGTTAATTATTTATTAGTAATTACGTTTTAGTAATGTAATCTTATTATAAGAGGCCATTGAGTCGTCCGCGTCCAGCTAAATCCGACTATTTAAAATATACTTTATTATACCCATTTAATACACACCATTCAGGTATCCTAAAAAAGGTTTTTTGGATTAGCAAAGAAGCCTTTGATATATGAAAACCAAAATTAATGAATCATATCGAAATTAATATCATAATACTTGTGTGGAATATTAATTAATTCTTTTGTGTAATGGTTTAGAAGTAATAATTAATATATTCTAACTATTGATATTCGTGATGAGCCAAACCGATGTTTTATCCTTTAAGCTACGTGTGTACGATTGTAAGGATGATTGGTAAGTGATTATGCGTATTAGATGAGCAGTTACTGGAAAGTACACTAGAAAGTAAACCAACATACATCGTAACAATAGTTGAACATTAATCACCCATCGTGAACATCATCAGACAATGTTTAATTTTTATCCCAATCCTAATAATTTCGTTGTCTGTCTGTCTAACTGTCCCCGTGACTTCGTGTGACGTCCGTAACTTTTTAGAAAAAATATTTTTTGAAATATTTTTTTCAGATTTTTATCGATTTATTATTTTTTAAATACAATAAAGAAATACTTATTCCCTAAGAACCGACACGTAAAAGTACCGTCATTGTTGAAGGGCTACAGCTTGTATAATAATAATGAGATAAAAATAACGACTTTGTTATCGTTACGTAAGTTTAATAATGTTTTTATATTTTACTACTTGACTTTATTTTTTTATTTATTTTTTTATTTTCGGAACTTCAACAGTACATTTATTAAAATGACAATGTATTATACAATTGGTAGACCAATTTGAGAGATCCACGTCATAAGAAGACGTAACATATTGTTTTATATACTTATTTGTATATTACAACATTTTTATATGTAAAAGCCTATAATGGGCGTGAATAAATAAATAAATAACATAAAATAGAGAATAATTGGCATACAATGGATTCAAGGAATAACGTTAACTACTCTAAAAAATATAAAAGTTTGTAATTGACTAATATTATAAATTCTTTTGTTCTGTATATATTATACTATCTGATGACGTTGTTACCAAAAAATATTTCCATCTATTATGTACTTTAAAAAAAAATATTTTCACCTTTTAAATATAATGAGAACAATTAATACTCTCGTGGTAATTTGTAAAAATCCTGCGTGTGTTATATGTATCATTCACTGGGAAAGATGGAAGGAAGGAAATAATATTTTGGACATTTCGAATTCTATATGTAGGAAACCGATTTTACTTTGTGTTGTAGGCACAAGGTACGCGCTTTTTAATTTTTTACGTTCTGTGCAGGTACTGAATTTACAAGTATGTAATTTAACTACCTATGCAAATGTAAGAAAGAGTATATTTTATTTTTCAGACATGTGAGCGCTGTGAAACATGTAAATTTATAAAAAATGTCAACATGTAAAGTTAAGGTTTATGGGGACTGAATAAAAAATGCATGGTAACGAGCGAGACGTATATTTTCGTCACATATTTCTCAGAGATTCTTCTATTGTGAAATATTTTTTTGGGGGAGTGGGTGAGCTAAGATATTAACGCATCAGAAAATCGTGTTTAAGTTAATTTTGAATATTTTATTTTGTACGTGAATTGTAAATGTACTGAAATTCATAAATCATGTAAAAAATTATTGTGTTAGATTACTTATACATTCTTTATATTATATTATACATTCCATTTATTTTCTCTCTATTAGAGATATCTATTATTTCCTATAAGAATTATTATTCTTAATGTTTACGTGGTAAACTGAGTAGTTGGACTCGAATTTTTAATTGAATTTAATTTTTGTTAATAAAAAAATTATTAATAAAATGTTAGTTATGTTAGCATATAACCACTCACGGAGATTTTTAGTCTACCGGTTTCGAGACGTACCTGTCTGCTCGTCAGGACAATTACTACACTAACATGTAAATACGTCTACACATCACAATCATAGTATTATTTACACACCTTCCCTTCCCAAAATATATCTCAAGTGTTAATAATAATAATAATAATAATAATAATAATAATAATAATAATAATAATAATAATAATAATAATAATAATAATAATAATAATAATTAGCCTGTTAGTAACAAAATTAGTAACTTGAACTTTTGAAGCTTAAACTTAAATACATAGTCGATAACTTAAACTTTAGTTACTTACTTACTTACTTAACTTACTTTTAACTTTACTTTTACCTTTAACTTTATTTTTAACTTTAAACTTAAAGTTAAACTAGTATTAAGTACCTTTTTTTGTAAACAAGGATTTTTTTGAAATAAATAACAAAAAAACATATTAAATTATTCTGGTATAAATCACTAGTATACAATACAATACATCTTTTACCACCTTTATGAAACAGTTTTAAAAAATAAGTGTATAATTATAGGCTTTCATATTTTATATAAAAACAATAGATAAGATAATAAAAATAATTGGTGTAAATAGGAAAAGTTAAGAAAGGACAGATTTTTGCATTTTATACAACTACTAGCCGCAAAAATCTGTGCTTATTCAACATTTACTGTAACTAACTTCTGATCAAACAATCGGCTATTAGAAATGGTCCATTATTCCTAATTTCGGTTATCCATTAGTCTAGATTCTGTCGTATTATGTGAGTGGACCGTCTGCAAAAGTACAGGTCACGTGACTCGTTTGTTCTCGTTGCAACTTGCATTTACTGCATTCTGCTAATATCGCTGTCCTCAAAGAACTGGAAAACTCATTGTCAAATCAATGTAAAACAATTTTATACTATAAATTATTATATCATGTGGCTCCTTAACAACATTGTGTCCCACGTTTGCAGGAAAATATTAAACATGAGATAAGCATTCATACAAAGGAAATGATACATAAAGATGGGTGACACGAATTTTGTGGACACGATCTTAACAACATTGATCTTAAAAATCCTATCCGTATGGATAGGATTTTTACCTACTAAATGATTCCAAGTCAATTTAATTTTATAACGGATTAAGAAATTAAGTAATGCAATATTTTTTTCTGGAATAATCTATGTCACAAATTATCAATCTCCGCAAAACTATTCGGAAAAATCAGTATCCGTAAAAATCTTCCAAGAAAATTCGTGTCCGGAAATATCCTGTTCTTATTAATCATTGAAGCGTTGAGGTAATAGAGAAATTTTCTCAAGCATTTTCCAATACAAAACTGCATGGCAGTATTGCACAATACCAATCAGTATGAATTTGTTAATTTATATTCTATCTAAGGGATTTAGGTAATGGATCCCAATTTTTCCTTTCAGGGTTTGTTAAAGATTACCGCATTCATGAATGAGGAACATTTTGGTAGTGTAAGGAAGGATTCCATCCCACTTGGAGAATCTTGTAGTGTTCATGGAATGTTATATATTCAAGCGTCGTGTGATTGTATGCAAGTAAATAAGAGGAGGGCACAAGTAATATGAAAAATACTCACAGTCTATTACATTGGTTTATATTATTTGAGGTTGTAAGTCTTATTTACCAGTGGCTACATTTATATACTGTTTCATGTGAATGACAAATTCAGAAAAAAATCCGTTACATTTCGCTACAAAAATAGTGTTGGCATAGTGGTTACGAAAATTCAAAACAAGGTGGATAAAAACCATATACACAACTTCCAAAAAGGTTGAAGTGTGAGCGATCTTGGGTGGAAATGGTGAACGATAGATGGTGTAAAGTGATTAAAGCACTTAAGCCAGCCACATTATAGGTCGTAAGCCCTATAAACACCCGAAAGGCTTCCATATCTACTTCTTCTTTTTCTTCTCCTTCTTCTACCCCCTATTCTATTGGGTCGGGGTCCCTGTACCGCATAGGAGGTTTCAACTCTTCCTATCTTGGGCTTCGCTCTCCACGTCAGCCCAATTTAGTTGCGACCTTACTTCGCAGCAGTCCTCCAACTGCTTCCGCCTGCTCCTCCTTTGGTCTTCTGCCTTCTGGTCTTGTCTGGAATATCCGCTTTGGCAGTCTATCTGCCGGTATCCGCAAGATATGTCCCAGCCACCGTACCTGTGATTTCTCGATAAATGTCAATTAGTGTTCCACTTCGAGATATTCTCTTATTTGCTTCTTTCCCATATAAATAGATTCGTCCCTGTGAGACATCTATAATTTATCTTAATTAATGATGATGCGCCAAAATCCAGTGATTGTGTTGCTTAAAATTTGAACATACTCAAAAGAATTGTAATTGATAATTATGTTACAACAAATTTTTGTTTTTTTTTGTTCTTTGCTCTTAAGAAAGAAAAGTTTTCTTTCTTTTTACTCCCTTTATATTAACTCGTGGCGTCTGCCTGCTTGCTTGCCGGCTTGCCGTCAAACAAAATTTGGATCGATTTTTAACCCTTTTCCCGTTATCCAATCGAGCTGAATTTTGGCAAGCAGACTCGTGGCGACGATCAAGAAGATCTATCAAATTTTCGTTAAAAAAAATTAATAATTATAGTATGATTTTGGATTTTTAGAAATTTTATTGGTTTTTTCAAATTGGAATCATTAGAAAAGTTTGATTAGCAACGGCGGCCCGATAACGACGCGGAATATTTTCTAAATTAAAATTACTCCATCGGTATACATAATAGGTACTTCACTACGAATGTCGAAAATCTAAATTGACTGACAAATGTTTTTAGAATTTAATCCTCAAAGCATGAAGTGTCTTATCAAAGCTCAAAACATCTGACATTTTAGAAATATATTGAATTACTGTAAGTTTAGTGTTATGTTATATATTTTAATTCGTTTTTAATTGTTGTTATATTTTACAAAGAAAGGGAGTATAATAAAAACTTGGTTTTTATGGGTTACTTTTTTATTTATTATTTCTGGCCTTGTTTTGTGAATGTAGCCTTTTATTACTCCGGGATTGATCATGAAAATTGACCCCGAAATTCCAGGATTGCAATTTTGGTTCGGGATTGGATTCGCCACCAGCGTTGTAGGCAAAATTGAGAAACCGTCTAGTCTAATTCCCCATACTTGATGACGTTACTCTGGCGACTAGAGCGTTGCGTGGAATATTCCCATCACAGATAATTTATTAAAGTCTATCGAGTTACGGTCAGTGATGGATTAATTGTTTGCGCCTCTAATGGACAGCCAATATCGGACAGATTGACAGAGAAAGGTGATTCCTATGAAAATTGATAGTGTTTTGACGTTGTCGGAAACCTTTTTGAGATTATTAATTAAGCCAATAAATTAGTGACGGCTTTGGCTTCGATGTAAAGGTTTGTAAATGTTTAATTCATGACACATTTCGCTAGTCCAGGGTGGTGTATTTTGCATAGACAAACAACCTGTATCGGAATTATGTAAAATGTAGGAAGATTGGGGATACCTGTTTTTCCGTTAGTTGGTAATTTGATAGTTAACCTGTAAGAGATTTTTCTGGCTATTGAATTCATCTTAAAACGAAAGTGTAAAAATCCATGTGTCTATTTATTTGTTTTAATTAATTATTATTCATGCCTTTTATCTATATAAATAAAAATGTAAATGATCGTTTGTACAAAATCGCTAATCTCTAAATGTTCTCTGAAAGTTTTCAATTATTGCTTTGAATTTGACACAACACAACGTTCCATTCGATTTCGTACAAATTATTTGAAAAAAAAAACGAGCAAGCCTTAAAGTAGTCGCATATGATGTAAAACATTTGACATCTCACAATTAAAAATATCAATTGAGCAGAGACAGAAATTAACCTCAAAATTTGAAAAAGCTAAAAGTTATATATATATATTAATTAGTAAATACAAGTAATGAACATGTATGTGAATTACTTTATTATTGAATTTTGCCGCACTAGGTACATATGTAGGTATATACATACGCATTATGATGGCGGTAGTGCGCCGCCATACATATTGTATGAAAACTTTGAATAAATATTTTAAAATAATCACACAAATTATATAAAATTTGAGAATGTAAATCATTAAGAGTATTTATTGTTTACATTAACGTAAAAAAATTAAGAATTTATTGGATAGTTTCGAAGATATGAATAAGCCAAAATATATTAAAGTTACAACATCCACACGCCTGACACCAGCTTCTCACCATATATACAAAATTAGAAGCGTTGACTGTTAGAGGTGTGCATCTTTGCTGTGATGGCACTTAATGGACATTGATTTGATTATAAACGATGATTTTTATCGCGCTCCTTGGTTAAATGAAATTGCGCGCGTCTTATTTACTGTTACGCATTTCCATCCATTTTCACGAAATCACTGCCACAGATTGCAAGAAAGTGAGAGAAAAGATGTTACACATCAAAAAAAAGCGCCTGTACCTACGTTTATACTGGTATGAGACAAAATATTTAGAACGATACCAAATTTTTTTTGTAAAACAGCGCCATCTGTCGGACGTAAAAGCAACATACACTATCTACACCTATAAAACTCAATGTCTGTCGTCAGTTCTTTATAAAAATCTACAACGTTTATTCGATTCAACTCAAATTTTGTTTACTTATTTCTTAGGACCCGGCGGGTAACATAGGCTACATTTTCACCCTCCCCCTTACCCCTTCCTCTCCTCCTGAAAAATTTTCAATGCAAATCTGTACTGTTTAACCGAATACATGTTTTTTAGAAACTTTGCAAAACAATGGAACCTTTGTTTCCCCTCGCAATATTATTTTGAACGTCATCCTCAACCCGTGCAACGCCGGCTACGAACAGCTTTTGTAAAATCAAAGAAGAATACTACTAAATACTTTCCATGTCACAAGTGGCTTTCGTAAATTGAACAGACTCTACCTCGCATTAAAATGTTAAATAATGCATTCATAGCATTTCTGCACGTTCCGTAATCTTTAAATATATTTAAAAAAAAAATACCCATTCAGAATTTTAGAACTCCGTCCCTACTAATGCCCTAGCCGAGACGGTCGAGCCAATGTAAGTCTCACTCTATGCTATGTACGTCCCTTATGCTATTTTTCGTAAATATTTGAATTTTATTAAAAGAAAACTTTAAAGTTTCCAATCCATCACTAATTTTGAATGCCGAACGTCACGTTGATCGACAGAATTAATAGGTAAGTATGATACTTTTACTTCTGTAGTTGTATTAATAATTTTTTACGTTCATAATATTTATGCATGTATTTTTGGGTTACACTCTTGTATTATTTTCTTCATCTTTATCTATAAAAATCAATGTCTGTCTATCTGTTCTCTATACAAATATACAAATACACACCGTTCGTCCGATTCAACTCATATTTTGCATACTTATTCCTAAGGACCCGGCGGGTAACATAGGTGACATTTTTAAATCTGTACCATTCGACCGATAGGACTCATATTTTGCATTCTTATTCTATAGGACTCGGCAGGTAACAATTGTAACATTTCCCCCTTTCCCCTTTACACCGTTCGATCGATTGGACTCAAAAATTGCAAACTTATTCTTTAGGATCTGGCGGGTAATATTTAAATAAATAAATTCTGTATTTTTGTACAAATCTACACATGTGAGCGATCTGACCCAAATTTGCATACTTATTCTTAAAGACCCGGCAAGATAAAAAAAGTGACATTTACCCCGTCTCTCTTAACCCCACCCCTACCCCTGATGTATTTTCTATACAAATCTACACCGTTTGACCGATCTGACCCAAATTTTGCATATAATATAAATTATAAATTATTCTATAGGATCCGGCGGGTAACAAAGACAATTCCCCCGCCCCTCTACTTTTACTCCCACCCCCTCCCCTGATATATTTTTTGTACAAATCTACACCGTGCGCCGATCTGAAATTTTTCGTACTTATTCTTTAGAACCTGGCAGGTAAACGTCATTTCCTCCTGGACATCCCATCCATCCCAGCCTAGAAACATTGTTTTTATTGTAGACTTTGCAAAACAATGGAATTTTTGTTACCCCCACAAACTCATATTTAACTTAATCCTTAACCCGTGCAACACCGGGTGCGAACAGTTAGTATACAATATATATGTATATATAGCAGAAGTATTTTATAGATATCAAACATTAAATATTTTTGAAAAATGAACAAACGTAATGAAAAACACTCTTTTACAATCATAAAAAAATTGGCAAAAAAAACGAAAACGTATTTAAAAAAGAATCATAAAAACAGCATTCGAATCCACGGCTGGCCAGTTTTTTGAACTTTTAATTTAACTTTGAACATTTATTCACGTCACAATTTGCTTTAATGAAGCATTCGGTTCGTACGATTGCATTGAAAAGACGGTAATATCGACACGTTTCATAATACCAGCCAAGGATGAGTGAGAAAAGGCGTCTGACTTTAGCTATGCAGGTTCAAATCCCCGAATAACCATTAGCTTTTCATTTTCACTTTGTCCATTAAATCAAGCCACAAAACAATTTATATCGTAAATACACGAAGCATTCAGTCTTATATTTAATTAAAACATAAACGGCTTGCTTTTGAGCTCGCTCAAATAGCATTTTACCAATAGTATTTTTTTATTTTCCCTGTTTTATCATTTCCGAAAATACTGGCAGTGACAGCGAAGCGGCCACTATTGCCCAGTCATAATCAAACTTAAGGTAAAAATGGAATATTTATTATTCATATTTGGAATTATATAAAAAAATGGATAATAAAACAATGAAAAAAAAATGCTTTGGAACATTACGTAAGATTAAAATGAAAATACTTAATACGATACAAGAATAAAATTTGTATTTATTCTCTTGAAATTTCATTCAAGTATCGTATGGATAAAAATATTTTTTAATGTAAGAACTGCCCTACGCTAGACACGATATAAATGTAAAGATAACGCATTTTCCTACCCAATTTTACAAGCGCTTTTTAGTCTTAAATAATAAGTCAATCTATGGATTCCTTCATCTCTTAATCTCATACTATATTTAATCTTTAATCTTTATTATTAATGTCAAATAATTAAACCGTGTAGATACCGAATTCAAAACAGTAACTTTGTAATTTTCAGCATAATACATGTGTGATTATTTCTGGATGAGTTGCTTCATAATAAAGCTTCCTGATGGGTGAAGACCTACGTGTACGTAAGTACTGGGAATACAAATACGATAATACGATCACCAGGAGAGCGGCGAAGCCTCCGAGCCTTCCTGGCTCATTTCGCCCTTCATACGTGATTACGCGCGAGATCCAATAGCGACCGTGTAGGGCGTCTCTGGCGCGGGGGGCTCCCAGCTTCCCAAAGGGATGTGGCGGCACGAAGAGTAATCTCTTTGGAAGCGTAATTGCAGACGTTAATTTTATTTATATTCTTAGTTTATAACCGTAATGGCGAAATACCAAGATTTATATTTATTAACTTCTTTAAGAAGAGGAAAATGATTTTGTGGTGAAATTATTTTAAAAAATAATAAAAATAGGAATACTTTGTTTTCACCACTTATATATTGAAAATATCAACACGTTTCTGGGCCGATGGTCCTTTCGTAAAATGAAATTTGTCGCTTTATTAAATAAGAAATAAGAAAAAGTATTAATAGCTAATCGAATATATTAATTAAGGATAGATTATAGAAGTCTCACAGGGGTGAAGCTATTTATATACGAGAAAAGTGGATGGAAGTCTCTTATACGATGGCTCGGGGCTTATAAATTGTACGAGCTGGCTTAAGTGATCACTCTACACAATGCAACGTTCACCAAATCTATGGTAGAAAATCCACAAATTATCAAATTTTATAATGTTCTATATATAGTTCGAATCAAGAATATTTCATATATTAAATTGGTCTCTACTAGAGACATCTGTTGTTTTTTTCTCATTTACAAGATAGAACATACTTTCATATAAAAATATTAATAATGAATATTTAAAATTTATAATATCTTTTAAATTTGTTTTCTAGTTAGTAGTTTTCATGTTCACTGTCAGTTTTTACAAAATCTTTTACATAAATACAAAATCTTTTACAAAATAAAACTAAAAATAATAATGATGATTATTAAAACTGTATTACTTTTAATGAGGGTCGTACCGTTATTTTGACCGATTACATCATTTGAGATTTGTATCTTTGTATATTGAGGATTGGTAACCGAGATATAACTGTCATCTAGCACCGATGGTTGTCCTTAAAATTGTGAAAAATTAATTACCAATCTTTGGTACAATCAAATACAAATCTCAAATAACAATTAGTGTCACCCGTTAAAATATCATAACTTATTACTTTGTTAGTCCTTGATTTTGTATTGTGTACATAAAAATAATTAAAAAAACAGAAAAAAATATTTACTACCGGGACTCCATCTTTTTATACTAAGATAATGGGTTACTATTACGCCACGTTAACCATTTAATTTTATAATGAATTTAAACAAAACATACGATTTTTTTACATGAAAATTGCAAAAAATCTCAAAAACTTTGAAACATATATCCTAAGTAACGATCAAATGATATGATCCATTTTTGATTCGAATCCCTGTAGTAATTGAAAATCTTTTAGATAAATAGTTTTTTTTCTGTATTTTATTTTTCAAAGCATGCCACAAAGCCCGATTACTGCAACAAAACACACAACAAAATTTCTTCGCACGCTTACATTTAAGTTTGATCTGGGCAGCACTTAATATGTTATTAAGAGCGCTTGGAATATTTTCATACAAAGAATTCGGTTAGAAGATTAATTGCTGATCTAATATACTTATATAACAATTCATGGAAATAGTTAATCAGAATTTTGTGTCGAAAATATAACTTTGAATGTTCCTGGTCACCGACTAAGGACTTCAAATATATTTTCTCTATCAACTTAGAATGTTGAAATCATACAACAAAATAGAAAATAATCATATTTTGTCCTCATTGACATATTTCATGGCAGTTTCCATGAATACAAGAGAACTATTATTATACTTGCGAAATAAGCTGTTTAGTCTCTTTATTCAGTCTCACTCTGTTTAAGCGCACTCTGTAATATCACCTCTTTCTGTTCTTTCTTGTGTATGTTTTAGTCTTTAATTTTTATCTTTTTTATACTTCCTTTTTTTAAACTCGTGGCATCTGCTTGCTTGACGAAAAAACTTTGGATCGATTTTTAACCCTTTTCCCGTGATCCAATCGAGCTGAAACTTTGCAAGCAGAGTCGTGGCGATGATCAAGAAGATCTATCAAATTTTTGTTAAAAAAATTAATAAATTTTTGGATTTTTCAAATTTTTAATGGTTTTTTCATACTTAATTATAGTATAATTTTGGAATTTTTCAAATTTTTAATGGTTTTTTCATACAAATCAGTAAGTTGTATGGAGATTCCGACGCATTTGGTAGACATGAAACCCGAAAATGAGAAAGGGAGTATTGTAAAAATAGTTTATTTTTACAATACTCCGCATACATACGTATGCCAAACTGCACAGCAGTTTTACGGCATGGTTGCCTTCAATATTGTTTGCCAAGTTATTTTTCAATATTCTTTATAAGTAATAATTTTATTATTTTTATTATTTTTATCTCTATGTTTGCTGTGTTCACATTTAAGTGAAGAAAAGCATTTTAACTTATTGTATTATATTTGTATTACCTATAATATGTTATGTGATTTTCTTTGTTTATTAACCATTCAAAAAATAAAAATAAATATATAAAAAATTAAAACAAAAAATAAACTCTATAAAATCACAAAAATGCATTTTAATCGATTGGAAATTGATTATTTATTTAATCGATTGGGAATCTAAAAATTTTGAAGACAATAGAAATTGATATTTTGCCTGGAATATAAAGCAAACCTATTTATAACAGAGTGTTTGTTAAATGAGTAAAAACCACTACTAGATTTAAGATCTTCCAGTTTCAAGATGTACCCATATCTTTGTCAGAACCAAAACTATACTACTATCTTCACAATACTATACACCACAACCATAGTATTGTTAAACTTTCACCAATATTTATCACATGCATATTAATCTTGTTTTTATACCTATTTATGCAAATATTCAAATATGTATCTACTTTAAAATGATTTATGAATTTTACATCGTTTAATTTAAATAATAAAACAAATTCTAAAGTTTAGAAACATTGTCTTCTGTGAGCAGACGGCGTCGGGATGCTGCCAAGATTAGTGCGTCGGTAGGGGGCGTGGTAATAGTCATAATGGCGTAAATCCATAGTAAAGCTCGCTGGCCGCCATGGGCGAAACTGTTTTGATATTATAATGTTTAACCAGATTACTGTAGAGCCAAGTCCACTCTTCACAGCACTCCAAAATATAACACAAGGGCCCAAGTTTGTTTGGGAAATGAATTATGTGTGCCGTAATTTTTTTGGTTTTCTTGTTATGCTGAACCAATACGTTCAGTTACGTTTTTTGTCCGTTAATGAATTGATTTATTTTAATTTTATTTGTTTAGCATAAACATAGTTATGATATGCCCATACATTTTGTGGATGTTGTTATAACAATCTCATCTAAATAATATCATATTTTGATGTTATATTATTATATTACAAAACGTGTAATCGTATTAAAAAGCTGTTTTATCTGTTCGAATTGTCAATTGCAAAAATTTTGAAATTTGTTTTTCTGTCTGAAAATATGTCTTTATTGCTTTGTGAATGAAAAATATTATATGTTCTAATGAGTCGCGTTAATGGAGAGAAGTATCTGATATTCGTATTAAAAAATTAAATATTGTGGTGATTCTGAAGGGAATTGTTATTTTAATTTCGCAAAAAACATTTTGTGCATTGAGGTAACCATTTATAATTTTATATTGTTTAGTTAAATCAGCAATAATTCTTCTATAATATAACGACAATAGATGAAAGTGAATTAATTAATGTTATACAAGGAATATGTAAGTATATATTAAGTAATTCTTAATTAATGAGTAACTGATGGTACTAATGAAAGAATAATGATTAAAGGCACTGCAAGGAAAGACATAATATTGGACTTAAAATAAGCTTATTTATAAAATAAATCTAGTAGATATCCACACGATAGAACATACGATCCACGCAGTTTATTCCCGTCGTTTCAATCGCACAGATTAGTTACTAGAATATTCCACTCACAGGTAGGTACTATTTATATTTAAAATCGTTGCAATTTATCTATCGCACGGTTTATAGTATGTCTGTCAATTCATGTCCCACTCGAGTCACAGTTCACTTTCTATGACTTCGCTTTTTGTGGTTGATCGCAGCTGTCAAACAACGACTGTATGTTTGCGTAATTTATAATAAATGTTTTTTCTCGAATCTTCTGGTATAATTTCGCTCTTTCCAGATATTTACATTTCTAAAACATCCATACTATTTTTATCATTTTAGGATATCGCTACAATATACAATACGAGAAGCGCAAAAGAATGTTGAATGTCCTTTATGCGAGTTACGAGAGCAAAATTTCATTCGTGAAGCTACACCCTTACGCACGCCCGTCGCTTTTTAGCACCCCTGACGCTGCTCACATTTAGCAAAATTAATCTGCAATAAAATAATATCGTCCGGCAAATAGCATCTTGACGCAATAAAGCTTTCAATATAATACCACAGAGGTCGCCGTCTGTTTGATACGAACAGTTTTTCCATTGGCTTAGGGCTACGTGCGCCGGAGCCAGATTGCCGTGCTCAAGTGTTAAATAAAAGATTATAACATTTCAGAAATTGGATTGTAAGTTAAAAGCGGGGTTTAAAAGCTTCGAGACAACTCACGCAGTCATTGAGGAGAAAGCTCTCGGGAAGTATGGAGAGAGCGTCTTCGAAGGCGAGAAAATCAACTTTGGAGGAGGTACTTACGTCGTTATCGACTTTGCGAACGGAAGCGCCACCCCGATTTTAAAATATTTTGTAGAACGTCAACTAAAAATATTTCCGCTTTGATCACATTGTGTCATTTATTTAATCTAATAAAGTAATCCATAAAAATCAAGTTTTTATTATACTCCCTTTCTTTGTAAAATATAACAACAATAAAAGACGAATTAAAACATATAACATAACACTAAACTTACAGTAATTTAATATATTTCTAAAATGTCAGATGTTTTGAGCTTTGATAAGACACTTCATGCTTTGAAGATTAAATTCTAAAAACATTTGTCAGTCAATTTAGATTTTCGACATTCGTAGTGAAGTACCTATTATGCATAACGACGGAGTAATTCAAATTTAGAAAATATTCCGCGACATTATCGGGCCGCCGTAATCAAACTTTTCTAATGATTCCAATTTGAAAAAACCAATAAAATTTCTAAAAATCCGAAATTATACTACAATTTTTTTTTTAACGAAAATTTGATAGATCTTCTTGATCGTCACCACGAGTTTACTTGCCAAGTTTCAGCTCGATTGGATCACGAGAAAAGGGTCAAAAATCGATCCAAAGTTTTTGTTGACGGCAAGCAAACAGACGTCACGAGTTAATATAAAGGGAGTAAAAATATTAACTCTTTAAAATGCCGACGCGTTTTTTATCAGACTTTGTACCTACAATAGGGTGTCTCATTTATTTCAATTTCTAATTTTCTAATTAAATAAAAGTTGCATTTTTGTAATTAAAGAAATCACAAATGAGGTGGTTTGGACATGTGCTAAGAATGCCAGAGAAACGAGTGCCAAGAAGTATCGAATTTGGAAGATAGGCGCGGTGGGTCACCCCAGATTAAGCTGGGAGAAACAACAGAAAAAACTGTACGTAAGCAGGATGGTTAAAACACATGAAAGCAGCACAAAACAGAAGAATATGGAAGCTCTTTGTAGAGTCTTTTGGCCCCTGATGTAACTAGGATAAGAGGATTAAGATGATAATGACAAAAATATTTTTTATTTTACGTAATTGTGTTTATTTTACACGCTTTTATTTAGCTTCACTTGTCGGTTTGTCAGAGATGTCTGTCTGCCAGGGATACAAATAAACATTGAAATAAATATTTGACACACTTCCTGGCAGAGTGATATATTCCGGATGTCAATACAAAAACTATTCATTAATCATCAATAACATATAACACATAAAAAAACAAATAACTATAAGAAAAATCAATAACAATCACAAAATCAGTTAAACTATTCAAAAATTTATATAAAATGCACATGCATTATTTTATGACATTGTGCATGCCGGTGGCATCTCTCGGTTTGTATTATTATTATTTTTTGATTCCATTTTAAATTTTTTTTCCGTTTATGTTAATAAGTCAGAAATCATATTCTAAATAAGTCACTAAATTCAACAATTTAATTATTTTCAAATAGTGTAAGAATTTTACTGTACATTTTAGAAATCAATATATTTTGTGTTTTTTTATTTTATCGGAACTGAATGCAGACGTCTTCGTAGAATTCTTTCTCACGGATTAAACGCTTTTAATAAAATTCCGACATTTCCGGAGGATTCGTGAAAGTATTTTATCATCATTAGTTCGTGGCTAGCTGTGTGTTTGAGGGATAATATCATAACATTCAATTATATATAACTCCAATAAACCAACAACTGTATATATTTTTTAAAGGTTATTTACAATTATGTATTTATTTTATTTAAAAAAAATAAAGATGCGAACACGGAATAGTGTCAGATCAATATTCTTACTATTTAACTCCAATAAACCAAAAACTATATATAATTTTTAAATGTTATTTACAATTATGCATTTATTTTATTTAAAAAAAATAAAGAGGCGAACACGGAATAGTGTCAGATCAATATTCTTACTATTTAACTCCAATAAACCAAAAACTATATATATTTTTTAAATGTTATTTACAATTTTGCATTTATTTTATTTAAAAAAAAATAAAGATGCGAACACGGAATAGTGTCAGATCAATATTACTTACTATTTAAAAAAATGCTTGTATTATAAAAATGTAACTAAATGCTGGTCCCCTCGAAAAGGGCAATCACTGAATCACTAAGCTTGAATCCTAACTACAAGGGCAAAAAGCATACATTTCAATCAACAAAATGAAAAAAAGAAATTATTGATATGGCAGTTACTTTGGTTGTGTAGCATGATTATTTTAATATGCACTTAACTAATCTTTGTAATATACACTATGAGTTATTTTATCACTTCTGTAGTTTTGAGAAGAGCAGTCTCTCTCATCAAATTATTGTTATTATTAGAATAAATATCTAAATAAGAACAATGCAAACTTGTGATGGTTGACATAGAGATAGATTTAATAAATTTAGAAAATCTTAAAATAATAATATTCAAAAAAGTCAAGTATGGACATCAAAAATATATTTCTTCTGTTTGGAATCGTTTAAAAGTAAAAGCCTGATATATTTCTTCTTAAGATTCTATGTATTACAAGAGGCTAACAAAATATTGAATATTCAGCTATACAAGTAATATTTCTTAGATCTTTATTATACCATAGATATAATTCTGTGTTAAATTAATATCGTTTGCCAATCCTAATAGACTCGACCTTGTGAGTAGGTGCGAACGAGCCTTTATTATTTATGAATCGGAACAGCAAGTCTCGCGTGTAGCGGGTGCTTTACTCTTATTTTAACGAAATGGACCAATCACAGGCACGCGTTACCTTTCGACGGGTTGAGCCGGAGGCGACCGTCCTGGTGACTGAATCCGGCCAATGGCGAGCGCCGGCGGTGAGGTCATCGTGCATAGGATGAGTCACTGCACCAGCGTGGATTTCAGAGGTATGGTGAAATCGTTACTATAAAAGGAGCGAACACGATATACTCAGCCCCTTCAGTTCGAGACCAGACCTGCCAGCGGAAGCGCTGCCCGAGAGACTACTGCCAGAGACCTCATTTGGAGAACAGCATTAGCGGACGGAGTTGCTGCCCGGACGTATGGAGGAATCTACCATTCATCAGTACCAGAGAGGATCATACCGCCACGGTGTAACAGCTAAGGAACACATTTATATTATCTATTACGGTTAATTATTTTCACTATCGAAATGTATTTATTTTGGGAATATTTGAGTTCGGAATAATTGTGTAATTAAATATCACGATTGCTTGTGTGATATTGGTTCAAATCGTACGAGAATTCCTTCCAAACGGATGTATTTTTATGCAAAGCGAATTTCATACCGTTTATGCTGAAAATTGAATACACGGAGTTCTATATGAATTACTTAGTAGCATTATAATAATTACTGTATTGCGTAGATCACCCCACTTGGATTCATCACATTGTTAGCCGCGGCCAGGAATTGGCAAATCAATGGAACATAATAGATAAAAATTAAATTTGAACTCGCGACGAGTAAGCATTGATATTTTATATAAATTATTAATACAGAATTCATCTTTAATACGTTAGGAAGACTCCGCTACCTAGCTGGCTCATCACAGTGGTTGGCCGCGACCAGGAGATCGAAATGAAATATATAATAATAAATTAAACTCGCGTCAACTATTTTACGTCTGTATAATATTTTTCATATAATAGAAAGCATCTCTAGAAATACCGTCATGTGACGAGGACCCACTCCCACTGTGGATCATCACATTGCTTACCGTGACCAGGAGAACGATTTATATTGAAATACAATAAAATGCTTTATAATATTAATTGAACATCATTTCGACATTAAATACAGTCCACTCGATTTGATTAGGATCCCCTCTATCTACCTGGATCACCGACAAACTCACTATTAAAAGTAATCAATATATATATGTATATATATGATATATATATAGATATATATATATATATATATATATATATCATATATATATATATATATTATATATTTATTTATGGGAAACTAACAGTACGTATAAAGAGATTATACATGATTATTGAACAGTATAGAGACCATCTTACAAGTTTCCACAGAATTAACCTGTTGTGTTTTAACATAAAGCAACAATAACTTGAGTTATAGAATAAAAAACAAAAAAATGAAAGTTTTAAGTAATGGACAAACTATGGGAGTCAAAGAATTAGAGGTAAAAGGAGAATAAGGAATGGATAGGAAAGGACAAATCTACGTAGTAAAAAGGACAAGAGATAATAATAAAAAGAAGTGCAAAAGATATATGTATAGCATAAAGATATCTGATCAAAAATCCATATATAATAATATATATATATATATATATAGGTATATATAATATATTAAAATATATTATATATATATATATATATATTCGAGGTCTGGGCAAAAGAAAAAATGTTAATTAAAGAAAGATACAAGATAAAAAATTACATATACGAAGTTGGTTCAAAAGAAAGAAGATGGATTAATTAATGAAGAGGAAAAAAAATAAGGTTTATGATGGATTAAGATTAATGAAGAGGAAAAAAAATAAGGTTTATGACCGAGATGAATATCCGAATATCGAAGGTTCTATAAAAGTCCCGAAAGTTCTATAAGGTTCTAAACTGAGTGGCGGAATGTGTCGGTGTGCGTAGAAGGTTCCTGTACATTCGAATTTCTTGAAAGTTCTGGAAGAAGAATGTTCTAGAAGGTTCGGTTAGAAGTTTTATGACGATCCAAACAGTGTTCTAACAATCTACGCGTGCGAAGCCGCGCGGGCACAACTAGTGAATCTTTAAACTCAAAAATGCAAGTTGTGCCGCAACACAATGTGTAAATCCAAAATTAACATAGATAATTTTATATTTACACATGTTGGGCCTCTTGGTCTGTTGAAGCATAAATAAAATAATAATAAAAAGAAAAGATATTTCCGTAAGGAATTAAAAATACATAGAAAATAGGGGTAAAATACATAAAACTAAAGAAAAAAAAGATTATATGATTAAGGGTCAGATTGATAAGTATGGGACTCATATATTGTGCATTTATCTCAATTATAATAATTTCGTTGTCTGTCCATTCGTCGTCCATCTGTCCGTCCGCCGTCACTTCGTATAACGTCCGTAATTTATTTATAGTTTTTTTGTTTTTCTTTTTTTTTCTTTCCTTTTTTAATATAAATAAATAAATATTTATTCCTTAGGAACCAACACATAAAAGTACTATTATTTTTGACGGGTTACAATTAGTTAAAAATAATTGTCAAATAATATATAAAGATCACGTGCGTAAAATACAAAAACTCGTATAAACTATTTGACGCATTTTAATTTTTCAATTCAGTGGCTTCGAACTAATAAATTAAATCTCAAAATGTCACTTTCGGTCTCGGCGAAACACAAAGCAATTGTTAATAAATCCTTTAAACATAGTGGAGTTACGACAAGTGATGGAAATTGGAAGCTCGGCGTTCCATTGAACTTTCTACGTTGAAGGAGATATATACGAGCACCCACCCCGTAGGTGTGTAGCATCCCTTATAAGGCGACTAAGCCGAGTAATCCAATTACGGAAACGTCAATTTTACTGTGTGAAGTTATTTTCTTCCCCGCCGGAAGGCGGGTTGAAGTTACATCTATTTATTATCACAACTATCCTTCTCTCAGATGGAGTTACAATTAATAGCATCCAGTTATTCGAATAAGTTGTTTTCCATTACACCCATTTAATAATGCAATATTTCACTCCGCCTATACCGTACTTTATCAAACTATTTATTTATTTATTTATCTATCCTTAACTTAATACATGTGTTTTAGAAAAAATACTAGGATGAACCTGTGTCAAGGTGAGAGTAGCTTACAATAGAATGAGAACTAACTAACTAAGGATTGAACGCCACACTCTTCTATCCTGGCACACCACTTTTGCTTCGGCCACATTCATACATCTTCTCATACACGTTCTACGGTTGTTGCGGCTTTTAACAGGACCATCCTCAAATACTTGTAGAACCTGATCGTGCCAGGTCTTTCGCGGATGAACCCTATTCCTATTGCATTCAACACTCGTCTCATATATTTTCTTAACCATCCTTTCCTCGTTCATATGTTCCACATGACCAAACCTTCTCAGCACTCCTTTCTTTATTCTATCTACCACACTACAGCCAGCATTGCATTCACTTCTAATTTGTTCATTCCTCACTCTATCGACCAAAGATTTTCCACACAAGCGTCTTAGTGACAAAAATTAATCAAGTAATTGTAGATAGGGACAAATAATATAAAATATGGATACAAGAAATAAGTAGATATTATACCGGAGATGATCATGTCGTCTAGGTTTGGTGAAATGAAAAGTTAATTATTTTCTTGTTAAATGATGCTATACAAATATAAAGTAACGTATTAAAAAAAACGATTTATTCTTGTGCAAATGAGATCAATTTGAAAACAATATTCATTTTTTCATAGAAATAAATCGAGGAAAATTTTAATAATATAAAACCGTGCGTTACATTGTAGATAATAAATATTATAAATAAAATGTTCGTAAATTTAAAAAAATCGTCTTAATAGTTTGTGAGAAATCTCCAAAATCTGAAATAGGAAGTTTTGAGACAGACGAAGAAGAATAATTTAATTCGTTTAAGACTTCATCTACCACGCTAGCTTCAATTCGCTTTAACACAGAATTTTTTTAAATTAAAAAAACTTCGAGCTAAAACAAAAAACTACACGGAGGCGGTGTTACCCCTAACATTAGCAGAACCTTTTATCGTACGGAAAATGCAATCGTACAGATGATTTTTCATATAATTTTTCATATAATTTCATTACAGCTTACAAATTTTCACCTGTATATATTGAGGTGCTAAAAATGAAAACAGATATTATGTGTTTTCGGTATTATTTTATGGAATAAAAACATGGACGCTTACCGAAGAAAGAAGACTTAAGACATCCGTGATTGTGTATCTATAGAAGAATATGTTATGGTTCGGGTGAATAAAGAAAAATAAGTAAATAAAACAATTAAAAAAAGTAACCCATTAAAATGTTATGGTTCGGGTGAATAAAGAAAAATAAGTAAATAAAACAATAAAAAAAGTAACCCATTAAAATGTTATGGTTCGGGTGAATAAAGAAAAATAAGTAAATAAAACAATAAAAAAAAGTAACCCATTAAAACCAAGTTTTTATTATACTCCCATTCTTTGTTAAATATAACAACAATTAAAGACGAATTAAAACATATAATATAACACTAAACTTACAGTAATTTAATATATTTCTAAAATTTCTGATGTTTTGAGCTTTGATAAGACACTTCACGCTTTGAAGATTAAATTCAAAAAACATTTGTCAGTCTATTTCCATTTTCGACATTCGTAGTGAAGTACCTATTATGTATACCAATGGAGTTATTCAAATTTATAAAATATTCCGCGACGTTATCGGGCCGCCGTTGCTAGTAAGCAAACTTTTCTAATGATTCCAATTTGAAAAAACCAATAAAATTCCTAAAAATCCGAAATTATGCTATAATTACTATTTTCTAACAAAAATTTGATAGATCTTCTTGATTGTCGCCACGAGTCTACTTGCCAAGTTTCAGCTCGATTGGATCACGGGAAAAGGGTTAAAAATCGATCCAAAGCTTTTTCACCCGGCAAGCCGGCAAGCAAGCAAGAAAGCAGACGCCACGAGTTAATATAAAGGGAGTAAAAATAGGAATACATTAAAATCTCGGACATGGGATGAGACATCCAGAGAAGTATGAGATCTTGCATCTCATAATGCAAGGAAAGAAGAAACAGTAGTTTGGCGTGTCTACAGTAGAACCGTTCCCGGTTGCAGTAAATAAAGTACTCATAACCATAGTTTCTTCTCGTCCGTTGAACGGATGGGGTACAAAAAGAAGAAGAAGAATAATAAATTTTGCCATAAAATATTCCGCACCTACCTTTGCACGTATGTAAATATATCAACGTTATTTTTATTCCATTCAATTTAATGAGTCGTCTTAAAAATATATTTTCGCGTATTTATATTTTACAATATTTGAAGCGACTGTTGAAGTAAGACACCGTGGCTTCGCCCATCGCATGTCCTACGTCGCATCTGCGGACGCGAGTCTCCTTAATGGTTGACCCAAGTGCTCACTCACAAACGAGGGAACTACCCGGGGAAGGGGGGGGGGGTCTCTGGGGCCGGTGGCAAAGGCACCTGAGTGCAAAAAAGGAACGCCTGTGGCAAAGACAGATCGTCAACCGCGCGGCTCATAAATGATTTAGAACACATCCTCCACTGACCGGAGTATGAAAAAATTATGAGATTATCATTTAAATTAAAAAACTTTATAAAGTCATTCAAATTCTTTATTGGATCATTAAATTAAAATAACTTTGTGGACATCACAGCGATAGTTGTATAGTCCAGCGGTTCCAACTTGTTTCATTCTCATTACTGTCAAATTAAAAACATCATGGTATCCGGCACTTCAAAACCAACTCAAATATAGTGATCATGCAATACATAAAACATACACATGACACTGTTTGATAATGGCCTTGCAAGCCGAAACAGCTGTAACACTTAAAAATATCTAACCCGCAGAACTTAATAATAATATTTAATTTATTTAAAATTTCAGTAATAATAATATTCATTAAATTTAATTTATTAACAATAATTATTAAAATTTAATTTATTTTAAATTTCGCTAAAAATACACATGACACAAGACAACACGTGACAATACCTGTCTCCGACACGGTATTGCGACGTGACAATGAATACAGAGATCCCTGCTTTCGACACGGTTTGGCTAGCCAGTAGGTAATTTTCACTTAACACAACACAGACAACTTTTCATCCTGTTTTCGACATGGTATTGTTAGCCAATACTAAACTAAAACATCAACCTTTCTAACAGAACATCAACCCTTATGATGGACAGTGTGAATGGTACCCACCGCTAACGATTGTTCTATGAGCAAAAGTTCCTATATCGGTCCTGCTCATTCGTCTTCAGGTTGAAGTTTTTTTGATACTACCATTAGAGAACGTGTTGCCACGTACTGGTCGAGGTCGTCAGTCCGCTCATACTGCTCATCATTATTTAACTTAGTTATTAGAAACCAAGAAAACATTTATAAGATATAGGCATACATAAGAGAGTATAAATGAGTACAAAAATAATCCATAAAATACTTAATGAAATATAAAAGAATACAAAAGAAAAAAGCGAAAGTAAACAAGTGGTAGTAAAAAATGTTACACAAAGAATCCATAAAAGTAAATACAAGCAAATAAAAGAATACAAAAGTAAAGTAAAGGAAACAAGAATGGATACTACGGCGAAATCCGAAACGTCGGCCAGAAAGGTTGTAAAAACACAGCAAAATACCCTAGAAAACACATTGGATAAATATATAAACTCTAGTGGTTCCATAAACAAAGTTTATAATGAATTTGTTTAAAATAAATAGCCACAGAGCATTTGCGATAAAAATTAAATATTAATGTGTTTTCCATTAAGTTTATTTCTTATATTATTTACTTCTATCATTTAAAACATTGTGACCTTCGAATAAAACGAGATCGTTGGAATAAAACAATTTAATAAATAAACCTCCGAAAGTACAGTCTTGAGAAATGCGCGTCCCCACTTTTCGGTCCACAAAACGCTATGAAATGTTACGATAATCGAATATGAGAGCGAAAAAAGAAAATGCAACGGACCGATGTTTCCTTCTGAAAAAACAGCCTTCCGGCAAAGGCGCCGTTTCCTTGAAACTCGACCCCCCACTTCCTGTTACACGGAGAGAAAGTTAAATCCTCCGATACAGTGATGCTGATAAAATAACACATAAATTGAGAGCTTCCCAGTGCGTTCCTTTGTTGATGTGGTATGGTTTTGCGGATTTTTTTACGATAATTTTACGATGTACCTACATCGTACCTTTTTGAATTGAGTGCCAGTGAAAGGGGGTAAATTCACTTACCTTGTAAATCTAAATTTGTATAGAAATTTATACCGGCAACATAATTTACTTACATTTTTTCATGTTAATACTGAGTTCTGTTTGAATATAATAAGAAATATTCTGTTTAAAAGTACAGAACTTTAAAATGAAATAAAACTATAAATTTTATGGAAATGGCTATGGCCATGCCTTTATCGGAAATAAAATTTTATGCCGTTAGTGTTTAAATATATAATGTTTTTTTAGAGGTTTATTTTTCGGATTAGCAATTTTTTCCAGTGACAGCCAATTTGAAAGCCATGAGCAGATAATGCTCAGTTTTCTTTTTAATAATAAAAATAAATTAATCAATAAATAATTATAATTCTATTAATTTTTTGGAAAGAATTACGAGTGCATAGGAATTTTAACTTAAGTAACAATAAACAATATTAAAAAATTAAATAATAAGACCCCAGACAGCAACTGTATGCTACAACTATATGGGGAACATTAAGAATTTTTTTCTCTATTCTATGAAGTAAATACTATCTATCAAATCATATGGATTATTTATGACGACATTCCCATCGATGATATCATAAAATGTTTGATTTATTTTTGTGAAAAGAAACGTGTATCTGAAATTAGTATTATTCCCGATTTAATGATATCTTAATCGTGTTCGAAATATATTGAAAATTTTTGTCGTATTATCTATATATAAAATATTTATTATATTTGTGTTTTTGGGGTTTGAAGCTACTCAAAATAGTTCATTATATACAGTTAAAAAATCAAAAATGCATATACCCTTATAAGTATATGCGCATATATATTTTTTAAATATACTCGTAGGTATATAGTCGGTCACAGCCTAACTTAAGCTTACACCCACTGCGCGCCACTGATATTAGGTCATGGCTGCTTGAACATTTTCGACTCATAATCAAGACAGAAATATTGTCCTGCGAGGTTATTAATGTTTTCCAAATAACCCTGTACATTTTCTTGTTCTTGTGTATTGTGTGGGTACGTCACTGATTTGGTAAAGGGTGAAATTTGTTTTTAGTAATTTATTCTTGGTAAATTCTTTATCATTTTAAATACAAATCTGTTTTGTTTGCAATTTCATCACTGTTAAACTTATGCCAGAACAACGGTGCAAAATTTGCAAATTTATTTAAAAAATCATGGTATCGTATTGATTAATACTAATAAAATAAGAATGGCTTGATGGTATATTTAAACACTAATTTATTTATCTTAATAATTTAGTTCCACACATAATGTTGTGTGGGCTAATATATGATTTCACTTGGATATGTTGCATTCCATGTAATCATTAAAATTTGTAGTTTCTTTAGCATTCTTTCGTTGTTTATAAATAATATACTGGAACAATAATGTACTTGCAGGAGAATAATAGTATTGTATATAAATAAACTTGTATTTTTATTTATATGTCTTCTTATTCTTCCAAGTGAGGACACTTTTTTTGCGATTTTCTTCACCACAAATTCAGTATTTTTGTAAATGTTAGTTTTGAATCAATAATTACACCTAGGTATTTTATAGTGTCTACGATTTCTAATATCTCATTTTCTAGTTTCACATCATATTTGGTTGTTTTTATTTATATTTTTTATTTATTTAAAAGGTAATGGAAACCTAAGAGGTTTATGGGTAACATTTCTACATGATTCAATATAAGAAAATATAATAATATAATTTAGATACAAAGTAATTTTTTTATAGTTGGCCGAGTTTTAATATTTTTGTCACATCCGTTTTGAATTTGTCAGTGGTCAGTTGTTTGGTCTGTTGTGGCAGGTCATTGTATAGTTTTAGTCCGTTGCAAATTAGTCGGGATTGTCCTGTTTTTGTTTTGGCTGTTGATATTTTTGAGCCATTCTAGTGTTGTGTTGGTGTTTTTCGTGTATTTTGTCTAATTTTATGTCTTCGTCTTGTATGTCGCCAATTGCTAGTCTGTGAATGATTTTAAGTGTTTCGATTTTTGTAATGCTTTCGATGTTTAATTGTTGTGTTATACGGTATACAGTTTCAGTTGGTGTCCGGTATTTCAGATCATAGACCATTTTTAATATTTTGTTTTGCTGTCGTTGGAGTCTGTTTAGGTTAGTTTTGTTTTTTTTTCTTCCAATTATCATACATTTTGTTTTTGAAACATTTAAGTTAAGTAATGGAATTAGATGATGGCAAGAGACAGAGATGAAGAGGAACCAACCATGTCGAAGTGCATGACCAGCTCGATGCCGCTAGTGTCGGCGGTCTCGCACAGGGGCCGGTCCCTGGAGGCGCAGTGCCTCCTGGCCGCGTCTGCCTGCCTCCTGAGGTCCCGCAGGCGCTCCCGGGCGGACGCGGCCAGCGCCGAGGCCCGCGAGCCGCACACGCCCAGGGCGGACACCTTCCTCGACAGCTCCATGCTCACTGCAATCAATGTTAATGAATGACGAAACTGTCCTAGTATTTATTTATTAGTGTGATACCATTGACCTTTGATTGTTTGACTCTCATGGCTTGTTCTTAACTTAAGCTTTTCATTTTTTTTGTATGTGTATATTATTGTAAAATATATTTTTGCTATATTTTAATACATACATACATTAAATGTTAATTTTGTGGAAACTTGTAAGTTGGTCTCTGCACTATTTGATATTCACGTGTAACCTGATTATTATTAGGAGTGTTAGTTTCACGAAAATAAATAAATTAAATAAAGAATCACAATTTCTTCAATTTAACTGTCCGAAGAATATTTTTTCTTCTTCTGTATGAAGGCTTGAACTTTGTGGTGACATTATCATCAATTTAAAAACCTACGATTCCGTTAATGAAGACCTTGGGATAATATTTGATATTAAACTAATTAAATGTCGGGAAATTATCCTTGGTGGTCTCTTATTTTGGGCTGTCTAAATGTTAATGCTCTGGCGAACTACAGATTCTGTGGTTATCAATGGATGGTTTAATTTACGCGGCAGATATAAAAAAAATATCGGATGTATATTTTGCGTGTATTCTTATTGAGAGTTATACAGTCGGAACTATTAACTATCGAAGATTACGGCGAATCACCGAGAGACACTAGTAAGTGGCAAATTACCATGTGTATAGTACATTTGTGTTTGAAGTTCTATGTTGAAAGCCTAGAATTAAATGTAATATCTAGAGATTTAATCTGATACTTATTTCTATACCTTATCGACAAAATTTCCGATCATTGGAATTTGAAATGAAAGGGAAAAAGGTTTTTTTCCCTCTCATTTCAAATTCAAAAAGAAAAATATCTACACATTAAAACTGTCATAAAATAGTGAGCCTGATTGCAGGCGCATACAGTGAAAACATAGAAGCATGACTTTTTCGTAAACACATATTTTGAAAAAAAAAAGAAATTAAAATTTATCTAATAGAATATTTTGATAAACTGAAATATGAATACTATGATAATAATTGTGCCCCTAGCATATATTTTGAAAATAAACTTAAACAAGAGATATATTTCATAATATATCCATTATTTAATTATTATTCATATTTTAATGTCTCATAATATTCCGCCAGATAAATATTTTTTTCCAAATACAAGTTTAAATAAGTCATGTTTCTTTTTCTCGCTGCATGCTCCTGGTATTCATGACCATCTATACCAACTCCACCAAAATATTATAAGTAATGTTAAAGGAAAATAAATGTTTTTTTCAAAAAAGAAAAATAAACTTTTCGTATTTCAGCTCTAACATTCCAACTCCAGGCTCGTTACAATGAAAAGTTCAATTTTTCAGGCTGCACGTTTTGTAAATCCCTCACAATTGCCCTTTGTGTGCTATACCTTTGTAAATAGCTGGAAATTACAAACTTTGTTGATGACTTTATAATGCCATTTGGCGAGATGGGCGAAACTTGAAAGCGCTGCCAAGAAAGCAAAGAATAATTCGTCCTAATCTTCAAAGGGCATGCAAAGATTCGTTACGCGCATTTATACGAAGATTTGTCGAGCTATGCTTTTGAAGTTGTGATTATATAAATTGAACAACGACTTTGGTAAACGGCCTGGTCTATTTCGGAGAAAAATCAGAAAAACTAATATTTAACTAACATATTTTGTTTTCTACGCCTTGAAGTTAAAATAATTGAATTTATTTAATCATAACTTGAGAAACTAAAATTAAAGAATGGTGGCTCTTCGACATAAAAAATAAAGGTTTTGTTTTCAAATGTTGTTGTGTCATAAATATCCGTTGTATTATTGAGTATAATATTAGTTAAAGTTAGTTGTAAATTTTTAACATTGTTTTGATGTAAGAGATGGACAACAATGTAATGTAAAAATAATATTGCAAAAAATTAATAAATAACATCATTAATGTGGCATTTTAGATTTCATTATTTTTGTAAAAATGTAGTTATTCTGTCTATGGTAGATGGGAGCTACTCCGGACTACTCTCAGATGCAACATAAGAGCAATCCATCCGTGTGGCCACTCTTGAGCCACACCGACGACCATTCTATCGACGATTGTTGATGTCGCTATAAGTAATATTCCTGTTCGTAACCCAACTTGTAAAATTGCTCGAATAAATCGCAAATTCACATATTGAGTATAACTTACATCCTATGTTCACCTGCTCTGTTTCATAAGCTTTGATGAACACATTCATTCACACTGAACACAAATAAACACGAAAGAATTCTTCTGGTCGGGTGTGAATTCTTTTTTCTCACCATAACCTGGTACCCTCATCAAGGCCAAACTGGAGACACTGACGTGATATAAATACGCAACCACAAAAGGCCTTACCCGAGTTTTTTTTTCACAATATTTATTTCTGTGTTAAAATAGCTAGCTTTATTAATCCTGTATAGATTTAATTACATTTTTTATTTTAAATGAATGCGTCATCACTTAATCAACATGAGTTTGAATCTATAAGTATGCGAGGTAAAATTATTAAATATGTACAGAAAGTGTAATAAAAACGGCTGGTAATGACATAGATTTTCTAAATTTTTGGTAAAAATATTTCATGACGGGGTGACCTAGTTGAAAGTAATATGGAAACAGGCAATTTTAGTTGTGTTTTATTATTCGCAGCATCCACATACGACTATCCTAAATTAAAATTGCAATAGCCATGACACGAAAATTGCCTTTAAAGGTGGGCCCGCCCGATATTAAATTAATGAAAATTGTAAAAAGAGTCGATGCATTCACTCTCATTAGATATTGCATGATGAACTATGATATTACATTTCTGTGAAATACAGGTATGCTGCAAAAGCCGCTGAAATACACGTAAATTAGAAATGGACGGATATGATTATTGATGCGGTTCTGGTGAAATTTAAATTGGTCGTCCAATGAAAAATTGCCTTTAAATATAAAGTTTGTAAAAGCAATTATTCGATACTGGAAGCATTTTAGGTATCTGAGAAAAGACAAATAGTTCAGAAAATTTTGATTATGTTAAAAAATTTCAAGTACACAATACTGGATTTTATCTCCAGGGAGACATTATAAATCAAGATATATAATAGACGTCTCATAAAGATTAAGCATTTTTTTAATGGGAAAGTAGGTACGGAAGTCTTTTTTGGGTGTCGATAGGGCTTTAAATCTATCATACGGCTGGCTTAAATGATCACTTTACACAATAAAACGTTCACTGATTCCACCCTTAACATATCATAATGAACGTTACATTGTATTGTTACATTACACTACAAACACTCAAAAAGATTGAATATCCATTTTGATATAAATAGTTGTTTCCACAATAATTTTTTTCTTGAGTAGGTAATATTATCATATTTTTTATTTTTTTACACCACAACGATATATGAGGCTCAATTACTGTAGAAAAATATGTCATAATACCCAAGCTTAATCAAATCGTATTCACAGATTTGTTTTCTTAAAAGCGCAGTACCTACATATTATATATGTATATGTCAGTGTCATGCCCATTGGATTTCGATGGCCAGTTTTGTGTTTTGCAAAGGATTTTACATTGGCTTGGATTAATTTATGTTATTACAACAGATTTTCATATTTTTTAAATAATGAAATGAAAAGTATGTGAAAAGTAAAGAAATGTAAAGAGTAGCTTGTTGGTCTTGTGGTTAGGACACTCACCTCGTGATCCAAAGGTCGCGGGTTCGAACCTCACTCTAGACTAACAAATTAGTCCTATTTTCATAGCACAAGCGTTTAGCTTAGTTTGAAAATAGTAAGAATATTGTTGCTACACGTGATCGCATCTCTATTAAAAAAAAGACTAATATTTTAGGTGTCTATGCTTTTTATTTGGTAAGATGTCATCAAATAAATTGCATCATAGTTTTTAATAAGACATACCTACATATAACCTGCAATTCAAATTTTCTTTTCCCATCTTAAACAACATGAATAACTGCGATTTTGTATGTACTCTTTATCACTGTTTATTTTATTATTTAATGCAATTTTCTAGCGCATAATTTTAAAATGAATTATTTGTATTTTAATGTAGTGACATCATCAGTTTAATTAATTTTTGCTATAATAAGTCACTTTTATTATAAAAAAACACGAAATATTCTTCATATTCAATAACACAACAAAATAATTGTGATGCGGTTTACATCGGACAAAATGGGAGAAAAATAAAGGAAAGACTTGAAGAGCATAAAAGAGCCGCAAAAAACGTTAGTTTAAATTCAGAAATGGCAAGTATGCCAGAATGGAGGGACAAAAGTTTGATTCGAAATTATTATTTGGTTTCAATAAAGGAAGAAGAATGGACATCTTGGAGATTTTAGAAGTAAATAATAATAAAATAAATAATAGGAATATAATTAACATCCAGATACCACCCATAACCTCTTCACTCCTATCCATTCTAACCTCGCCCCCGACCCCCCCCCCACAACTCAATCCCTATAAATTCTGTCTCGAATTATTTTTAATTTAGTTGTAAACGTGTTGTTATTGACAATGGGAGAAATCCCGAAAACGTTCTAACAATTCAAAATAAATATAGTGGAATAAAACAGTGTTGTTTACCCTCATTTTTTTAAATACAAAATAATTAAAATACTTTTTGAAAATAAATTTGTAAGTTGTATAATATTATTGTAAATTAAAAGTAATAATATTTACCTGCTGATATATCATTGAGGGCGTCTAAGGCAACATCGACACCCGTCTCCGCCGCCAGAGCCTTTTGTATCGGCTCACCGAGAAGAACGTCAGCCCCTAAAATTTTCATTAAAACTTAGTCATAAATACTTCACTTTCCAAGGAGGCGTATCGCTGCTAAAAGTTTGTACATTTTGATCTCGAGATTTTTCCGCCCATCTCAGGAATATTAATTAAGAAAATAACAGATGAGTTAACAAGCTGTCGGATGCTCCCGAGAACGATTATTCATAACCGCCATGGAAACCGAAATAAACTTTAATTAAAATTTGCAATGTCAATATTTATTTATTTTTAAATTTTATTTTATTTATTAAAATACAGCTCTGATTTTGGCTTTTACTCCATTAAATATGCAATGCAAATATGCAAAGTACAAAGGAATGAAATGACAAAAAAATTAAATAATATTAACAATATAAATACAAAAATTCATACGAAAACAGTTGATACAAAAGAAGAAAGTGATTAAAAAATAAATACAACTAATAATAAATAATATATATATAAAAACTATTAAAATACAAGATGAGTAGATTTGTCTTTTGTATGCATGTATTGTATGGACTTTAAATATATCAACAGAATTGTGTTTATTACCTAGGCGATGCAGTCTATGTAGAGGAGAATAGTTTGTGCGCTGGGTACCTACATAAAATAACTCGGTCTGTCGCGAAATAGACCGCCCAGGTACTGTAAGTAATCATTTGTAATAACTCAGGGGAGTCAAATACACCGTTAAGAATTTGAGAATGAAATGAAATGAATACACAATAATAAATTGAAATGAATAGTACATACTCAACGGTATTATTCGAAGTGAGATAAAATGGATTGTTTATCGATTAGTACATACAAAAATAAATAATACAAATTCAAGGCAGAGATTAGAAATGTGTTTCTTTAGAATACATTTTTAATTTGTATCTTCATAACAGGTTATACAAATAAATTAACTTAATTGTCAGAAGTTCAAAACTAGGTTATTTGTATTATGAGACAAAGTTTTATACAGACATCAGTATATTCATATCTCTACTGATGAATACAGGCCTCTTCCGTACCCTTCCATCCTTTTATGTTGTTTGATTTTTGTAACAATTTCTTCCCCTTCACTGCGGTTATATCATAGGCTCATCTCTTTTGAGGTTTTTTGACACCTCTCTTCTTCTTCTAAGGTTTCCTTGGGGAAACTCAAGGAGTCCATCCATCCTTTGGCATCCTGCCTTGCAACATGCGTACTCTAGTTCTGCACCTAATTTCATATTCTCTTAAGCTTATACAAGCACGGATCTCTCCATGGATTTCTGTGTGCATTTGAGCTTTTCGTACCATCAAAATTGAAATAAGTCCACTCTGTTCGTCATTCTGAGTTACGTATCTTGTCTACGGGTGTGCCTTTATTTGTGGGCTCCTCAGTCACGCTCGGACGCACAACCAATAAAACATGGCAGACGTCATTCTGGTAGTGACGACCGCCGAAGAAGAAGATGAAGAAGCCTTCGTTTTTATGCAATGAGCTCTGCAGTCAAATCTGATGTACGGACGTGAAGCCTTGAATTGGAAAAAGATGAATGGAATTTGACCGAATGCGGTCAAATGGATAATACAGGAGCGTAGGGTTAATCAGGCTAACTGTATCCCTGTGATAACGTACCCCACCAGAGATACAATTGTTTCGAATTTTGGGCAAACATATCAACTGACCATCAGCCATAACATAATGGCCGCGATGTTGACAAGGGTCTACCGCAAAATTTCGGCAGACACTTGTTTTATCTGCGGTGGGGTACGTTATCGACTGAGGCACGTTACCTTTATTTACCCTCTTTGGTATAATTGAAATTTATTGTCCAACAATATTTTAATATTGAATTGAGATTATGTATTTACTAAATGCTGATAATAACCAAACAACGTCATGCAAAGCAGGATCTGTTATCCGTCACCGCAATATTATGCACGCAACGCAGAGTCAGTCAGATGTGACCGCATTCTCTATCTCAAAAATTCTACGAATTTAGAACTTTCTACAAACTTCTCATTACTTCTATGGCATCTGATCCCATAAATACATAACCACCAATCTAGGTCACACACACACAAACATGGTGAGTCTGCTGCGTAAATAAAACTGAGGCACAGCAGTGTACACGAGGCAGCGACACAGGTTTATGCCCAGAGCGTCGTCAGCACACACACACAGCTAGACTTCAAGAGAGTTCTTTGTTCTCAAAACATATAAAAATAGTTAAAGCCCTGTACGGAAATGTTAGACTCTCAACTACCCCCGGCATAGGCCGGAGTCCCTGTTTCGTCGAATCTTTATCACTGTCTTTATCATCGTAATAATGTATAACTTGTAATTGTTTTATCAGTAAATAAATTAATCAAACATTCCACGACTTTGGAAAATTCCTGGATCAAAGGATGGTGACCATAAAGCAGCTTTCTCCTCATTCTTCGATTACCACAAATTTGTGACTACTGACGCTCACCTTCACCCCCCAAACTTCTATAACAAACTTTTCGGAGGAATTTATATATAAAAGGCGTAACGCGACATAGGGTGAGCAGTTCATTTCGTAACAACAACAAGTGCTATATCTCCGCAGCGTAAAACAGTGTGATAAGTGATTCGTTATATTATAAGACGCGATGTTAGTAAGTGTGCAAACGCAGTGTGACTACCAGCGGTACCAGCTGAATAAAGAAAGAATACCAGGACGAATAGTCTCTACGCGCGAAAATTGAACAAAAGTTACCAGTTAAAGTGATCTAAGCAATAGAGATAGCGTTAATTAGTGCAAATTAAAGGACAGTTCAAAAGTAAGAATGTGAAATATTCGGGAGACATTATTAGTGACTACCAAATTACGAACAGTATTATAATTAAACTCGTGTATAGTGACTTTCGTTGGTAATAAATCAAACTAAGTGAATTTTTAGTTTTTAATTTGCCTCCCAAAGCCACGTCCCATGGCAATATGTATGTTTTGAAAACACAATTAGTGGATTTTTTCCACAGACGAATAATTATTAATTTACATAATAAATTATATAAGTCTTACAGTGACGAAGCTATTTATATGGGAGACGTGTTTTGAAGTCTTTATACGGTGGCGCAGGGCTTATGACTAGTATTGTAAAAATATATACTGGTCTACCTAGCTAGTGCATATGTTAAAATAATTCGGAAGAATTATCAGATACGAAATCTATATAAACTGTGTCATAGAAAAGATCAAAGATGTCTCTTGCATAGTCCATTCGAAAGTATCAAGAATAAATTCTATATAGTTGTATATTTGTTGTATAGTTGTGAGTACTAAACTCATTAAGAACAGAATGTATACAATTTTCAAAAATTTGATAATATGTGGATGTTATTACAGCGTAATTGGTGAACGTTGCTTTGTGTAAAGTGATCACTTAAGCTAGCTCATACAGGAATATAAACCCTGGGCCACTACATAAAGACTTCCATACACGTTTCCCATATAAATAGCTTCGTCTCAGTGAGACTTCTATAATTTTTCTTAATTGATTTTTTTTACACTTACACAGTACGTGGATAAAATTGACTTTTTTTTAATTAAAATGAAATTTAAAAAAATCTAATTACATTGTACAGAAATTTGAATACCTGTTTAAATTAATTCACAAAAATAAATATATTTATCACTTGTAAGAACTCACGTTTGTTTTGTATAACCATATATTTATGAAATATTTTTAGCATAAAATATTGAAATTGAACTCTTAAAGTCGTGTGCTAATTTTTTAATTTAAAAAAAATTAAATGGAGTTCTTCACAATAAATAATGTCAGTTTATTTTATTGTGAAGAACTCTTATGTAAAACTATAATGTAAAAAACTATAACGTCAAAAACTATTATGTAAAAAAACTATTATATAAAAAAAGTAAGAACTATTATGTAAAAAATTTAAGATCGTATAAATACGTTTCATATCAATGCATTGATATGAAATATTATGTTGGTTAAAAATCTCAAACTGCAGCCACGTTTCGAAACACTTTTCACTGAAATACGATCAACAATAAATTGGTTCATTTTCTAAATAGTAATACTTTTTACCGTCAATCAATTTACTGTACAAGTTAAACTACTCTAAACCCGCACCTTAAATATTGTTCGATAGGGGAGAATTCTCGTATGTGACCGACATGTTCTGAGAATACCGCCGAGTTTGATTTTCTTCCACGGGTAAGTCGTGAGCCAGAAAAGTTAAGGAATAATAAAAGATAACTGGGAAATGTGGAAAAGTTACTCTATAATACTTCAGGGAAATTTAAAATCGCGGTCGTTGTTTCTATATGTCGTTAAGTCGATGAAATACGTTAAAAAAATAAACGTGTTTCATTGTTTTCAGGTCTATTTCAATACTTTTTAGTCTAGTCTTTACGTGGCTGACTTTATACGAAAAATGGTGGCAATTGATACCCATTTACACCAATTGTTAGTAAGTATATTATCTGTACACATACTTTCACACGCACACATATATACACAATAAACATATCACCATTACGAAATTAAAATAATTGTATAGATATTATTGTAAGCTTATAATAGATGTATGGAGCAAATATTTTGCAAAACAGTGGCAATTGATACCCCTTTACACGAATTGTTAGTAAGTATACTAACTGTACACATATATACACACTAAAGGTATCACCATTACGAAATTTAAATAATTGTATAGGTAGTATTGTAAGCTTATAATAGATGTATGGAGCAAATATTTTTCAACTCTTTAATTTCTTTTTAAACATATTTTCCTGCCTTACAAGCCTTAATTATCCATTTATTTATTTATCAGCGCCCTAGTAGGCTTTAAAAGTATACATGAGGTCACAAGAATTTTTACATATATATAAATCACGTTTTAAAATAAAAAAATTAAAATTAAGAAAAATTTTACATATTCAAGAGAAAGAAACAATCATTAAGACGCATATAAAAAACAATGATTAGTATAAAAGCAAACAGTAATAATTGAAAACCTTTAAAAAATAAATAAAAATAATTAAACCAATATACCTACCAGATAAATAAGATAAGAAAATAAAACAAACCAAAAAAGTAATAGATAGAAATAAAACAATAAAAGAGTGCTAGAAACGAGAAGAAATAAAAAAGACGTTTTTACTCAAGTGTACACAACATACCTACATATTACTACTGTGTACACTGTATAGATTTCCATTTAAGAAAGAAAATAGAATAATTATGTTTAAGCCGTGCATACGAGGCACATTGTTGCGCTGTGTTGTTGTTTATACCCGTAAACAGTGTAAACACTAACACAACGTCACAATGTGCATCTTACGTACGCTTACACATACTAATACGATTGTCTTTCTTAAATGGAAACACCTATGCTTATGTTTTCGCCTTTTCTCTTCGATGATGTAAATTGAGCCGACACTGCTTGTAATTATCTAATTATCTAATTACTCAATAAATAAAAATATCAGGCGTGTATTATGTGTATTTATGTTATCCTTTGTAATTGATTAATATAAATAATACACGTAAAATATTCAAAAAATCGCAAAAGTCTACATTCACACTGAGTTTACAGTACCGGAACGCGAGTTTTAATTTTTGGACAGTTAGGAAAAGGTTAGGTAAAGCTCGAAAATATTGTAAAATATAAGTCTCATTTTGATTTATTTATTAAACAAAATTCATGTCAATGAACTGCAACTGCAATTACCGTGAGAACATACGGTTACGCACTGTAAGAAATTACTCCTCAAAATCAATTTAATAAAATTGATGAAGAGATAGATATCGTATACTGTTAAATGTTGCTATCTCGCCCTACAAACAGCTAAAGATTTTTTTTTGTTTTGTTTGCATTCACTGAGCCTATGGAAAAGTTAATAAATACATTTTACCCCATCGAACTGCGATGGTAAAGATTACCAGATCCTTACGTCATGTTTTGAAATAAAAAACTAATTAAAGCATCATTGCTGATTGTACTTTAAGAAAAAAAAAGCGTGTTAGACAGTTGTAATTAATTAATATATGAAAATTTTTGGCACCTATACGTAAAAAGGTTCGGTATCACTATTGTGGGCTAATGAATTAAATAAATTAAAATGTTGTCACGTGTCGTGGCTGTAGGAGGAATTAAAGAAAACGCTGGGATTTAATACAGTATTTATTGAATATCGATTAATTAATTAAACTAATGTACAAGTCACTATTAAATGTAACGCTATTCCTTAAATTAAACTGTTTCGCAAATTTATCACTCGTAAATATACACTTTATATTCGCTTTGACCATTTACTCACTATTCCCCAGAATATTCTATCCAATTTCCGCACTTATTAATTTCGCTTCGGTTTATCTCGCTACGTAAGAAATTTCCGGAATATTCGCTGTCGAATTACGGCCCGCCTGGCCGTCCTGGCAACTCGCGACTCGCGGCTACCTTCCCTACTGTTATCGCTGTCAGACGCGCGCACCCAAAACAAAATCTCCTTCTTATTCCCACGTGTCGTATTTATTGTTTTAGTGGCTTATGCTGTTATCGAAATTCCGAGACGCTTCCCACGTTTTCGAAAGGTTCCTGGTGTTTTCCATACTTTTGGAGACGTCTCTCGAAAGTCAGAGATGATTTCAGATCCTTCGGTAGTATTGTGCCAACTTCAAACAACTGTCACTTGAAATGAGTGCGCGACTCTTTTTAGCTCCGTTAAAATATAAACAAAGTCGCAAAATACATAGAAAATTCAATGCTTTTTAATGTATTTTACCTACACATTAAATTTATCGTTTGAGAAAACACGCAAAACAAATCTTGTTTTTGCGGTCACGTCTCAACCTGATGGAGTTCCTGTAGCCCTCCAGGGAATCATGCAGCCGACTGTGCAGTATCTGTCTATGGTCTATATCTATGTCTAGGTTCATGGTCTATGTGTTGGATAAAACGGAGTACCTCTGGATTACAAATTATAGAATTCCAATATCAACATCATTTTATTCCAATAATATTATTAGCAGCCGCGAGCAATTTAGATATAAAAATAAGCAATGGATAACTAGAATTTTTCAGAGATAAATAATTGCCAATTGAAATGGAAAATGATACACCACGAGTGAGGTATAATTTTAAATTACTGAATTGAACTGTTGAAATATGAAATATTTCTACTGACAAAAGCAAATTAGATTTGGTTTCTGAAACTTTGTAACTGACGTTTTCAAGAACTAAAGCAAATTGTATTTATATTGTTGACATTACATCATGCATTGTAATGTTATTCCTAGGTATTTAGATAGCTATGTAATTTTGGTTTTATATTATGTAAATGCCCAATTCAGATAAGACGCGAACCATTTCATGTTCCGCCCAGCACAATCGTCAGGGTTTAAAATAGTACCATTAACTGCCGGCAGGGGAATATAAAACTATATGTTCAAATATTTTGATAAAATACGTTATTAGTATTTCATGGGTGTCGGCTATAAATAAGTATTCTTTAGGAACTGGCATGTAAAAGTACCATCATTTTTGATGGATTACAGCTAATTAATAAATAAATCTCTACTTTTTTTATTTGATTAATTACACCAACATATTTCAGAAAAAAACCTTCCATCATCAGGGTGTTGTATAACTGTCAAAATATCAGAATAAAGTGTCTTTTGTTTCTTGTTTAAAGGTTTTCTGAAACATGTTGGTGTAAGTAATCAAATAAAAATCAAAAGTGTATATATATATATTATATATGTATTAGTTGTATATATATATATATATATATATATATATATATTTATACAAATAATACAATATATTTTTTTTTTAAATGTCAATTTATAATAAATAAATAAATATATCTATGCCCTTTGCAACTAATCGATTTCAACCGGCTGGAGATCGAACATCGATATATGGAGGGTTCAACTCACGGCTGAGGTCGTGGTCGGCGGCGGCTACGGCCTGGTCGGCGCTGTGCATGAGCGCGTGGGACAGCCCCTGGTGGGCCGCCCTGCTGTAGGCGGGCACGTCCCTGGCGGCGGCCGTGAGCAGCTCGCGCGCGAGGGCGGCGCCGCTGCAGGCGGACTCGTTGCCCAGGATCATGGTCCCGACACCGATGCTGCAATAACAATAAATCATGGTCATGGTCTGTTCTTCGGAGGATAGCGCCTCCTGTGATTCAGAACTGTCCTTTCATCTGGTCATGGGTCACGGTGAGTTTAGAAGCAAGCTGCTTGACTCGGAACTAGCTAGTGATCAGTGGTTTGCATGCAGCCGCGTGAGGCAGACACCGAAGCACCTACTAAAAGAATGTCCCATTATAAATGATATTCGAGAGGATCTGATAACGGGAATAGGTGGAGTTTCCTACGGAAACGCTGACCGTCTCAGGAATGCAAACAACCTAACTTCTGCTTCAGATATTTTATCCTGGTGCGGGAAATTTATAGGGGGCCTTACTCTGGGGTGTGACTGTTGTGTGCTAGTCTTTCTTTTACCAGCTATTCTCATATATTATCCAGTTGACAAGATTTTTTTTTTAAATCTGTACCTGTAACGTCATAAGCTGGATATCTACCGTCGTTTATGTCTGCATGATGGACCCTGCTATCGGACCCGAAACGTCAGCCTGAGAGGTCAGATATACACGGCAGAATATCCCAGAAAACTAGACAGAAGTCAAATTGGCCAGTTTTTAAGTTATATTATATTTTTGTATACATTATTTATTTAATTTATTCTAGTTTGTGGATCTGACATATTTTTTTATATCAGTTTGAGTGCTTAAGGCGGTTTTGGTGAAACTAATCTAACTAGAAAATTATTTTGCTTTCATTTATAAATAACAAAATTCTCATTATTACGTCTGAGATTTGAAATATATTATTTTATCCGAGTATCATTGAAACGTGTAAATTTATCAAAATAAAATTTTAACATTCATTTATTAAATTTAATAAAATTAAAGTTTTAAACGTGAAAGAGATCTCTATTTAAAAAAAAGTTGAAAGTTTCACAGGTTAATTATTCCAGTGGGAAGAATGAAAGAGATAGGCGTGATGACTGAGAATTAAAGAATAAGGATTTTCGAGAAGAAAATATTTTGAAAGAATTCTAAAAAATGATCCAGTTTTAATATTCACATTGAGTTAAGATTTTCAATAAAATAAAAGTACATAATTGTGCACCGGTCAGTGCGAATGATGTCGTGCCTCAGCACCCATCACCGTGTCTTTGAACCGTTGCCATAGACACAATGCAATGTTTACTGAGGCTTGACGTCGCGCAGACGAAATGACAGCTGCGGGCGTTTTTGCGCGAAATTAAAAATATGTAGATGCAGAAAATGCAATTATTTGCATAAAAACTTTGTTTATTAATGTTATTTTCGGTAATAGTAGACGTGTACCTATGTACAATATAGAATATTATTTCACAATTTGTCATCATGTCTATTGTTACGTGGCGTGGCTCGCTCGAAAAATGAAATGGCAAAACTCGTAAAATAAATCTTTATTCTAGCTTCAATATTTTATCTCACATTTTTAATCGCTCGCAACGCAATAATACTCTAATAATAATCTTCGCTTATTTCAACGACTGGGCACACAGGCCCGCCGGTCTGCGCATGCGCCACTTCTCTATGGCATGCGCCTGCGCTTGCTTCGGCTGTCAAATGTAAACGAACAGCTCGTTACAGTATTATGCAATGGGGGACGATTAAAATCTGCGTGTTCATAAAAAAACTCGAAGGTTTGTACTCACAACGAGAGCCCCACCAGTATCTGCATCATGGCCAGGCATAGTCTCTTTTCACACGAGCCTCCCCCGGACTCCGGGAGGGCCCCCGGCGGCGGGGAGCTGGCGCCGCTCGCGTCCCTGGGCTGCCCGCCCATGACCTGCAGCAGGGCGCAGCAGAGGCCGTACACGGGCACCACGAGGGCGAGGATCACCCCGATGACGATGGACAGTATGAAGCCGACCTCGACTCGGAGGGACTGAAGGAAAAAAATGCATGTTTTAATCTGCGCAATTTTTCAGAATATTTTTCGAATTTCGAGAATCGTCGTTCGTTATACAGGGCTATTTGTAAAACATTAATATCCTCGCAGGACTATACTCCTGCCTTGATTTTTTTTCAATATTTCTGACTTATTTTTTGTAAAACGTTGGACTATCATTACAGTTACTAATATAAACTACGAAAAATTTATTTGTTTCAATACAAGTTAAATAAAATGATTTAAACCCTGAAAAAATTCCAATTGGAATGTTTTCCAATTGAAATTCGAAGGTTTTTATTTTTTTATTTGACTTGTATTAAAGGAAATGAATTTTTCATACTCGATATAAGTTACTGTAATAATATTCCAACGTTTTACAAAAAATAAGTCGGAAATATTGAAAAAAAAATGCAAAATTTTGATGTCGCATATCTCCTTAACTATTGATATTAGGTCATAATAGCTTGAACATTTTCGACTCATAATCAAGGCAGGAGTATAGTCCTGCGAGGTTATCAATGTTTTCCAAATAACCCTGTATATTTTAAACAAACGATTTTTAACAAAATATTACGCCTGTTAGTATATATTTTTTTTTACGGTTAGTATACAAATATAGTATAAAATGTATAACATTTTTAACTCGACCATTCGGGACATTAAACAAAAATTAACTTCACAACCGCACCCTAACTAGTTGACTTAGTTTATAATTTATATTCTCATATACTCCCATATTTCTTTCCATCATCTACATCCTTCAACACACTCCGCCCTTCCCCCCCTTATCAATATATAATGAAACTATAATTGTCATCGTGTCACACGATGCTTATATATTTAATAATTAATTTTAAGTATGTTTCTTTAAGATTTGCTGTTAACTTTTCCTAAAATAAATAAACAACTACTAACGGAGATTTTAGATCTACCGGTTTCGAAAGGTACCTGTCTCTTCATCAAGATATTCCCCACGTGCATGTTATTCTAACCGATAATAAAAGTGCAATGAATTATGCATTATTAGTGCATTTAGTCTTCGATAAGATTAAAACGCATGTGATGAATAGTTTGGGAAGGTGTTGTTAGTGTGTGAATAATACTATGGTTGTGGTGTGTAGTGGCATTTACATGTTTAGTGGTTGTCCTGACGAAGAGATGGGTATGTCTCAGAACCGGTGGACTAAAAGTCTCTGTGAGTGGTTATAATGGTATAATTAATTTTTGGTTACAATTAAATATTAAAAAGATTAATAGTATAAATTTTTTTTCATACAATATATTTATAATATTTTTATATGGTATAATATTTTATCTATCGATTTTATTAATATTATTATATTTGTAGAATAATTATGTTTGAAAGGATAACCCATTTTACCTCTTTATAAATATGACTGTCAGTTCAAATATTTTTTTAGCTAATTTTTATCAATATATGTGGTATTAAAGGTTTTACTTAACTATACATACCATGGTTTCCATAATAATAACTAACGTTAGTAATAAAGAAGAAGAGATTCAGATCGTTTATATTGAGTAAATAATGTAAGAAAGGTGTTCAACAGACTTCCATTGAAGCTTCTAAAGATAAAGTATGATGAAGATCACGATCTTCATGCAAAGTGTTAATTAGTCAAAAAGTTTAGTGAACGCGTCTAGGGGATGACGCTTTCAAACAGAATAATTACTTTACACGAATTAACATGAAAATTTAAACATGAGGGTTGATAATGTTGATGTTATTACAGAAACCAGATACAGGGGCACGTGTCTATGCACGTGTATAAGAAAAAGCAAATGCGATCAGTATACACTAATTTGAATGTTATTTAACGAATTTTATGATAACAAAAAATGAAGCCAACCGATGTAATGGGGAACTGTGCTTCATTTTTATATAGCCTTAATTTGTACCACTGCACTGACAAATTTAAATAACTTCATATAATGTGGTAAAAAATTACACAAAACTGGTTTTAAAGTTATTTTTACACATAAAAATGTAACCCATAAAAACCAAGTTTTTATTACATTCCCTTTCTTTGTAAAATATAACAACAATTAAAGACGAATTAAAATATATAACATAACACTTAACTTACATTAATATATTTCTAAAATGAAAGCTGTTTTGAGCTTCGATAAGACACTTCATGCTTTGAAAATTAAATTCAAAAAACATTTGTCAGTCGATTTAGATTTTTGACATTCGTAGTGAAGTACCTATTATGCATACCGACTGAGTAATTCAAATTTAGAAAATATTCCGCGACGTTATCGGGCCGCCGTAATCAAACTTTTCTAATGATTCCAATTTGAAAAAACCAATAAAATTTCTAAAAATCCGAAAATATACTATAATTCTTAATTTTTTAACGAAAATTTGATAGATGTTCTTGATCGTCGTCACGAGTCTACTTGCCAAGTTTCAGCTCGATTGGATTATGGGAAAAGCGTCAAAAATCGATCCAAAGTTTTTGTTGACGGCAAGCAAGCAGACGCCACGAGTTAATATAAAGGGAGTAAAAATAAATATGAAATTTGAACCATGCAAAGTAAATTTTATTGAAACACTATTAGTAACGTGGCAGCTATTATTTTTATGCTAATAATAAAACGCCTGAGTAGAAGCAGTCCACGAAACATGTGTATTTAGATATTGTATTTAGTAATATTTAGTAATATTGTAAATAAAATGAAATACATTATTATGATCCACATATTCATGTATAAAATAAATAAGAAAATAAATTTATCCAGATAAATGAATATATATGAATATATACCTTAGAAAACTTTAAAACAAATTTTAAATCACGTGGTGCGGCAATTGAAAGCAGATATTTAAAGTCAACTAGTAAATTGCGAATGCAATATGATCTATTGTGAACTGCGAATGCAATGTGATATATTTTCGTTTTTGTGTACATTGTTGTAAATCACGAAAATAAACAAAAATGGCTGTCACGTTTTGAACACTCGAGAAGTGTAAATTATTCGCATTGATCAATGGTAGGTATATTTCGAATAGAACGATATTGTTTTTTTAATCGATCATGCTCTAAAGCACACCATGCATAAATTTACGCATTAATCATATTTTATACGAACCGAATGGATGTGTGGAGATTCGATTCTCGATGTTTCGCTAGTCATACTATAACGTCATCAGGACAATGCCCTACCGCCGCGAAGGTCAAGGACATACGATCCCCACTGCGACAGGGCACTTTCCTGATAACTCTTCGATATGACTTGAGCGAATCGTCGTTGAGAGAAAGGAATCTTAACACATCCATATCTTCGTAAAAAATGTCCGTTATTTTAAAACCTAAATACGTCAAACGACCGTAATACAATTCTTATATCTTTATTATTCAAGATAAATTATAGATGTTTCACAAGGACGAATCTATTTTCAATGGGAAGGTATGCATGAAAATTTTCTTAAAATAATATATGCTCCATACTCAAATAAAAATTATATAGTCTCATTACTAGCGGTGATATCTATTTCATTGGAATGACATATATACTGTTTCATGGGAATGATAGATATACTGTTGCATGGGATTAACATATAATACTGTTTCATGGGAATGACATTTATACTGTTTCATGGGAATGAAATAGGTATATACTGTTGCATGGGATTAACATATAATTCTGTTTCATGGGAATGATATATATATTGTTTCATGGGAATGACATATATACTGTTTCATGAGAGTGACATATACACTGTTTCACGGGAATGACATGTATATTGTTTCATGGGAATGACATATATACTGTTTCATGGGAGTGACATATATACTGTTTCATGGAAATGACATGTATATTGTTTCATGGGAATGACTTATATACTGTTTCATGGGAGTGACACATATATTGTTACATGGGAATGACATATATACTGTTTCATGGGAGTGACATATATACTGTTTCATGGGAATGACATGTATATTGTTTAATGGGAATGACATATATACTGTTTCATGGGATTGAAATATATACTGTTTCATGGGAATGACATATATACTGCTTCGCGGGAATGCTTGTTGGTATTGTGGTTAAGACTCTCGCCTCGTGATCCAAAGGTCGCGGGTTCGAACCTCACTCCAGATTAGCAAGTTAGTCCTATTTTCATAGCACAAGCGTTTAGCTTAGTTTGAAAATAGTAAGAATATTGATGTGACACGTATTCCGTGTTCGCCTCACTACTTAAAAAAAAATGATGGCGGCAGCCATCTAAGGTTGAAACTTGCTTGTTGAATCTATGCCAGGAACGAGTACCAAGAAGAATCCTCCGGATAATCCCGGAAGGAAGACTGGCCGGTTAGACTAGACTGGTTGACTCATGCAGAAGCAGCGCAAGACATGGAAACATGGTAACATGGAAACGTCTTGTCGAGTCTTTGAGCCCCCGACCCTTCTGGGACATAGTTGTATCGGATAAAGTAAGCGAGGTAAATAAACACCATATACTATTCAACTATTCAAATTTGATAGATGTGTTGTCGATCATGGGTGAAATCAGTGAACGTCACATTGTGTAAAGTAATCACTCGAGTCATACAACGACGTCGTCAGCTCTGTAAACGCTCAAAAAAGACTTCCATACATACTTTTACATATAGAATCTTTTTATATACATTTATCTTCGTGAGATATATTTTTTTAGTTAATAGAAAATTAAATATAATAATTACTAAATCCTTTTTGAAAATGTTTATTTTTTAATTTCTTTGCCACATTAAATCTTAATTAATTATTGAATTCCCACATACTTATTTTTTGTTTTTGTTAATATCTATAGGTACTAACAATTTAAATTTTTTGTATACCTAGTACCTATGTAGTAACCCGACGAAAGGACCATTAGCCCTGGATCATGTTGATAATTCAATAATTAGTGGTTTATTTTTACATGTATGTTCCGAGAACACAATAACTGGATTTTGTCCGTTGTTAAGATTTAATAAATAATTATTATAATATATAATTTATTAATGCGGCAATTGTGTTCTCAGAACAAACATATAAAAATATTATCAAAAATATAAACTGGACTATTAAAGGTGTTTAACAATTGAAAAAAATGATTTTCAGGCGTATTCTAGTGTGTATATACTAAATAATTTGGAAGAATATCATACATATATTAAAAAGAATATTGCTTAATATTTCACTTTAAAAATATAAAGTTATTATTACCAGCTAACAAATCGATATATACTTAGTCATGGAAAGGACCATAGACGTTTTTAGCATAGTTCATTCCAGAATGTATGAAAGAAACTCATTTAAAAACATATATACAACTTTTAAAATTTTTATAATGTGTGCATGTTCGTGCGGTGTTGGACGTTAAATTGTGGAAAGTGATCATTTAAGCCAGCTCACACAGGCCGTATGCTCTGGGCCACCATACAAAAATTTCCATACACGTTTCCAGTAAAAAATAACTTCCTCTCTGTGAGACTTTTATAATTTATTTTAATTGATTTTTTTCATTTTTTTAATGTTTTTCTTACAGTACATGGATTACATTTACTATTTATTATCTATTTAGAATTTCTTATGACATCCTACAGTAATTTTAATGCCTCTTACAATTAGTTCACAAAAGTAATAATATTAACAATAAATTTATTCTGTAAAACTGTATATTTATAAAACATTTTTAGCATACAACTTGTTTGAACACCATCATAATATTACTTGATACATTTCAAACAGTTGCCATATGTTCAATAATTTTTCACTGAAATATGATTTACGATACATTGGTTGATATTTTCGATAGTAATATTTTTTACCGTTAATTAATTTATTGTTGAAGTTATACTTCTTTAAACTGCACATTAAATACTGTTCGATAGGGAAGTATTCTTCTATGTGACTGACATCTTCTGAAAATGCTGCCGAGTTAGATTTTCATCCACGCGGAGTGGTGAGCCAGAAAAGTTAAGGAAAAAATTAAAGATGAATGGGGAATGTGAAAAATTGCTCCATAATTATAATTATCATTTAAAAACATGCTGAATACATAACAAAGAAAATTGCAAAGAAAGTATCTTTCTTAGGAAGAATAAGACCAAAATTAACTAAAGAAACAGCGATAACGATATGTAAATCAATTTTCAATATTGCCCCACTATTTTGTACCTATGTAATGAAGGAGATATAAAAAATTACAAATTCAACAGAATAGAGCGATGAGGATAATTCTACAGAGAAATAGATATTCCAAAATTAAAAAGGTGTTATAAGATTTAAATTGGAATAACATAAAACAAGGATTAAAATTAAATACAATGATATTCATTCACAAAATATTAAACGACAAAATGCCAAAATATTTAAAAAATAAGATCAAATATATAAAACAGAGATACATAGATATAATACAAGAAAAGCAAACAAAATAAGTATTCCAAATAGAAAAAAGACAAACACACAAAACAAAAAGGGAATAAATGAGTACAATAGCCTGCTATTGGATAATAGGAAGCTAAGCAGAATCAACATCTTCAAACAAGAATGTAAATGGCACATAACAATGGAAAATGTATGAAGAGAAATATTATTTATTTAATTATTTAATAAGTGTACATATATATATATATATATATATAATATATGCACGGATTCGTCACGTCATAAATAATAGATATATATATATATATTATATATATATTATATTATATATATATATATGACGTAGCAACCTTTGTTCGTCACACCTCTTCGCGAAACCTCTGAAAAAATGAATTTATCGATCCCCGCACCAACGATCTGCACCAAAAATTGATTTCTAACCGCGTAGGTACCGCAAGCACTCTATGGAACAGAATAATGTCTTTGGTCTACTGCAGATAGTTTCACAGCGGTCGCGAACGGCGGGGACGAGATTACAAAATGGCATTCGGAATCTGACACTTGAGCAAGCGAGATGTGAACCTTTCTGTGAACCCTCGTGTTAATAGAGGGTTTTTCCACGGGAGCGCTTCGCGCCATGGCCAGGTGACGCAGCATGGAGTGAAAGGTGGATCCATTGCAACGCCTGGGGGGCAGCTGCAGAGGTGATGTTCCGGTAATCATCTGCATCGGCCGCCCAAAGCCTCGGGGTGGGGTTGTTCTCTGGACCCTTAAGGGAGCAATCCTCCTCAGATGCGAGGCCAGCAAAATAAAGACCACGACTTGCCTGGTATTCAAATTCTCTCTATTAATCAATTTCACATCACGCCTGGAGCGAGCTGCGTGTTATCTGACTCCGTAAATACAAGAACATGTGCCAGGTCGAGCGGTTTTAGAAAAAAGGAACATTGCTAAGCACGTGCGGAAGCGGTGTTTGTGCCAGACTATTGTGGCTTCATTGTTTTAAATGTGATATAGAAATTTTGCCCAAATGTTCATTAATTTGCAAATTGTGAATACCACCCCCCGACACCTGCGCTGCGTCACCGCAAGTAGTATAAAAGGATTTAGTTCCACTGTCTTTTCCCTCCATGTATGACGCGGCCGCTAGCGCTGATGTCGAGGCGTGGTAAATTAAATCTTCGCCTCAATTTATTGTAAAGAAAAGGGTTTCAATGTGTAAAATTCCCAAAAACACACCATAAAAAAAATTGTCACCTTCTGTGGCATTATTAAATTCTGTTTAAAATTAATTTGAATAAATTCCCCTTCATCTAAATAATGTTTCGTTGTATTACCCTAGTCATTGAACTGTTGCAACTTAAAATAAGTTAAAGGGAGAGACAGCTGAAGTGCGATGTGCACGACACCGGAAGTACCCTGAGTTTAAATTGTGGAAGTAAGGTGAGTCCGATTCTTTTCCGACTGAGCGAAGCTGGTGGCGACGAGGAGTTCTGTTGGGAGCAACAGAACATCACGTCGTAATATATATATATATATATATATATATATAATACGCTTTACGAGTTGTCAGGTTCATTTCCAAAGTTGCGAGAGCCGCGACAGGCAGATGTAAACACACTCTCTTCTGGGCCCCGTTAAGGGTAAATATTCAAACATTCTGATACCATAGATGTAAAATAACGCTACTAGCTGTGGATTGTTTTATATTTAGTTTTTTTTGTTAACTAGGGCCCGCGCAGCCCGCGCATTTCCGTACGCAAAATGTGACAACCACGCAAATTGTGACAACCATTTGGCGACATGTTGCTCGCTGGCAATTCCAACAAAATCATCGGAGGAATTCCCGAGATTTTGAAGGGTTCATGATGTCCAGTACCTTTCAAATCATACAACCGAATTTCATGTGGTGCCTCGGGACACGAATAACCTCAAAATTTACCGGACTGTCAAGTACCACCTAAACATTTCTCAAGTTGTTTTGTGCAGCGTAATTCCAGCAATCTGCGATGGAACTCTCCTTTTACTTTTAACAATGATATTAGAACAATCCTATAGAATGTTTTCTTGATTTAATAGCTTAAAATTTCAGTTTAATAGTATCTTTACAAGTAATCCTTGCCAGGCAATGCGCTATGGTTATTAATAAATTCTTATTTTCCGTTGATTATAACATGCTGGGCCTTCAATGAAATCCCTATATATTGTAATTTCTTGTAAATATTTAAGTTTCACACAATTTTATCTTTCTTATATGTAACCGAATCGATTCGAAATTATTTTATTGTATAATATGCAATCTGGTCTAACCTAACTTTCATTTTATAATTTTATTAAATCTGTGAGAGAGCAAATTTTTTATCAATTAATTAATTAAACATGTAAATTCTTGTCAACAGACAACTTAAATTTTTACTTTAACAATATGATGTATACGTCCTATCTGGAATCCACAAAGCAATGTATCTTGTTTAGATTTCTAGCTAGTTAAACTAAATATGAATTTTATTTAATCAACGGACCCACATTCTCGTAGCAATATTGTCTGGCGGTTAATCTAGTTTTTATGACTTTAATGAAAAACAGTGGCAATTGATACCTCTTTGTATCAAATTTTAGTAAGAATACTACACAAATTACCAACGCACACACAGAAACACGTATAAGTTCACACTAAACATATCACCATATCGACATTTAAGTAATTTTATAGATATTATTATTAGCTAATAGATGTATGGAGCAGATATTTTAAACGTATTTTTTTTTTATAAAACATTTTTTCATGCATTTTATTCATTCAATTTGAATAAATAATAAATTAAATAAAAAAATGTTAGAGAGAAGTGAAATAAATTAGACGTTATTATTCTTGTGCATTGTAGTAGTATCGATGACATATTATTACTATGTCTATGAGACTTCTATAATTTATCTTTAAGTGTTTTCTTTTTAATATTAATAATAATAATGCTACGTAATAATTAATAGTTAAATGACTTTGAATAATGTGTTTAATATTAGTATTTTTTTTATTTTATACTCACATACAAGCAGTCGCGTACATATGTGGTTTAGAGAAATAAATTGTATTAGTTCTCTCCTTATTAAACACTCATTAATTTTCCTTTTGACGTTAAAGGAAATTCTCCTTCATTCCTTTTTTGTTTAATATTACGTAAACCATCTTCACATTTCCTGATTACTCAGTAAATATATGGAATTCTGAGAACGTATGAAGAACGTGCGCAAACCCAAATGAGTACAGAGAGTTTTTTTTAATTAAAAAATATAAAAAGTCTGTGCGAATAACGCGAATCAGAAATAGTTTACATATATATATTTAAAGTATTATATAGGGTATCTCATAGCCGGTAGCAGTCTTCTATACTCAATTTTGAATAAAAAATATTATTTATACTTTGGGTGAAATGTCCACAGTTACAGAGATAAGCGATATCAATGTTTGCATTTTTTTTCAATATTTCAGACTTATTGTCTGTAAAATGTTGGAACATCACAGTGGTAACCTCAATAAAATATTAAAAATTCAAATGCTTTGATACAAGTGAAATAAATAGACTAAAATTAAAAAATATAATTTTACAATTTTTGCCATGTTTTAATAATTTTGTTTGACTTGTATCAAAGAAAATAAATTTTTAATATTCCATATAAGTGGCTATGATAGTCCAACGTTTCACCGAAAATATTGAAAACAAAAATGTAATATTTGATATTGCTTATATCCGTAACTGTTAACAAAAAACAAGTATTTTATTCAATCTTGTAGTGTTAATAAATTTTGATTCAGAGAAGTTTTTTAAGGTGTCTGTTTTTGAAAATGTTTTGTATCCCTAAATTTCTGTAGTAAATAAATAAAGGTATCTCCATTTGTTGACCAATATAATTGATATTGAAATCCTGTTAAAATAAAATCAACACAACCAATTTCAAAATGTATAATCCCTGCAAACTTCCACAATGCACATATTACTTTTTTGCATTTCTATCTGCTTCGAGCTTGCCTCTCTGTTCGAGTTACTTTGTCTATCTATTGTATTTCTGTTAAAATGTTCATTATTCGGTTCTTTTATACCTAAAAATGTTTTGTCATATTTTAAGCGTCATCTACAAATATATGCGAAAATCACAATACAAATTATTTTGCTAGGCATTTTAAAAACAATGTCCAACGACATATGAATGAATTTTTGTAATAGTTTGATTTGAGGATTGTTAGTCAACAGAAAGTTAAAAGAAAATAAGTGTGTTTTTACAGTATGTGCATTGTAAGAAATTAAAATACATGGTATACGATCATTTAAACATTTGAATATCTAAAGAGACTTGTTAAAAATTTATAAAAATAATTAACATAACAGGCAATAAAATAAATTATAAAAACAGTTTCTTTTTATTTAAAATGAATCCATCAAATACGTATCAGACACATGTATTATATTATCAACACTGAATTGAAAACGTTAAATTGCTGGCTGGTTTTACCAGTTTTCAATATTGTAAAAAAACAAAATGATAAAGGTTTATATTTTTGATTTGTACTTAAATTTATACATATTTTATTCCTCATTAAATATCAAAGTCTGACATCCCCATTTTTGAACAAAACGAGTTATGAAAGTAGTTTTGTAAATATTAAACTTATTTTTTAAGCCTATGCAATCAAAACACTTCACACCTTTATGAATTTAAAGCATTTCGAATGGTAAAAATTAATTTATTATGAAAATAAAATTGTAAGTAAACATTTATTTTTTCATGAACAGTCAACAAGTTTCTATGGGCTTTTTAATGAATTAATAAAAATTTTATAAAAGTAAAACTTGCATCAAATTTGACATAAGAATTAAGGAACATTGAAGACGTTTAAATAGCAATAACTATTCTGAATTTCCAACCATATTTTGGAAACAAACCATTATCTTGATATTGTTTTGAAATTTTTACATACAAATATAATTTGAATAAAGATAGAGAAATTAGAAGAATCCACCATTTTGCAAATTGTGTCCTTTTAAATTATTTTTTCTTTATTATTTATTGAACTACCTTTTATTTATTTTTTGTATAAAGTTGTTTGCCCCAGTACAAAAGAGTGAACTTCTGGGGAAATCCCTTAAAGCAGTCTTGTCAGTTCGTGATTACGCGTCGCGCGGCCGCTGGCCGATCGTTTGTTCCGGGGCAATCCTGACTATGTTTGTTAAAATGCGGGGCAAGCGAGTGGACGGGTACGTTGTATCCTAACGAAGGGACCATCGACGCCAAAATATGTTTTAAGTGGTTTTAATCTAAGTGTTTTCTCTGTATTAATAATAATAATAATAATAATAATATTACAACATATTGTTTTGCGATCATAGAAGAAAATTATATGTTTATAAAAAATCTGTTAAAATAAGCACAGATTAAATATAAGATTCGTGGATTTTTTAGCTGATACTAAGCATTTTTTATATACATGTTTCCACGGTGGTGCAACATTTTTATGATCAAATTCTGTATTATTCACGCACATAATATCAACCGTCTCGTGCACGTTGGTCCCATCAAAACAATAAAATACTTCTAGCGGCTACCGGCCAACCTCGAAAGAGTAATAAAGAAGCATAATATATAATACCTGCAGGATAAGTTGTGGAACTGACAGCGTATTCCACATTACATCTCTCAGTAACTCTGAAAAAATAAATGTAAACAACTCAGATGACAAATTCATTCTGCGGCAAAATTCTGAAATAAAATACATAATTTATATCCGAAACGTGAATGCGAATCCGCTGTGCGGGAATGATTTCAGAAAAATGGCTTCGCAAAATATAATATTTTCCCCTCCCTTGGAATGGAAATCAATTCGTTTGATAAAACAGTTTAAAAAATAACCTTTCTATCGTTTATCATTTTGATTTATTTTTTGTTTTGAAAGGGCCCAGAATTAACTTTTTTCCTATCGAAAGTGAAGCTTTATCTACCTTACAGCAGAGCTTAATCATCTTTGACAACGATCTGTAAAGATTTGACAGTCTGAAATTTTCCAAAGAAATTTAATTTCAAGGTAACATAAGGTTAATGATATTCCAAACTTGAGTTGTTAAAAATGTTTTCGAAAATAACGTTTCTGACTGTCAGATTGTCAGAATTGGTCGAAAGATAGATCTAGTTTGAAGCCATTCTGGTTTATGCTTTTGTGATTTATGACATTATTTTTCATAACCCTGTCGCTTCCTACCGCTTCCCCGAAATCGTTTTACAAGCAAAGGCTCCCATGTCGGTCCCACTCATTTGCCGCCGGGTAAAGATTTTAAAGCATATACGGCAATATTGATATGCCGCAGTGCACGGCAGAAGTG